>JAHKKF010526565.1:0-18033 GCA_019740295.1 Labeo calbasu
TTTATATCTTGCAATTTTGACCGTTTCTTAGAACTGCGACTTTATTTCTCAGAATTGTGTGATACAAACTCGCAATTCTGACTTTTTTTCTAAGAAATGAGACTTGCCAATTCTGAGAAATTAAGTCAGAATTGCCTGATATAAACTTGCAACTGGAAGTTATAAATTGTGAGTTTACATCTTGCAATTCTGACTATTTATATCTCACAAATGTGACCTTTTTCCTCAGAATTGCATGATCAATCGCAATTCTGACTTTTTCCTCAGAATGAGGATATAAATTTGCAATTTTGAGAAACTAAGTCAGAACTGCGTTACATATATTTGTTATGTTTTGTTAAATTTGTTAACAAAAAGTTATAAATCGTGAGTTTGCATTTTGGAATTCTAACTTTATAACATGCAGTTGAGAGTTATTAAGTCTGAATTGTGGGATAGAAACTTTGCAATTGCAGGTTTATATCTCACAATCCTAGGAAAAAAAGTCAATTGCAAGATACAAACTCACATTTGCGAGAAAAAAGTCAGAATTGCTAGTATTTATCTTGCAATTCTGACTTTATAAGTCTATTTCATGCAATTCTGAGAAAAATGTCAGAATTGTGAGTTTATATCTCACAATTCTAAGGAAAAAAAAAGTCAGAATTGTGAGATAATAAAATCGCAATAAACTTTTTTTTTTCTTTTTCAGTGCTGGAAATGGGCTTCCATCGAATTCTAAACAGCAATTATTTGATATCAATTTTTTATAAATAAACATATTAACATCTTAATAAAAATAATAACAATTTTACTTACCCCGACCATTTGAACGGTAGCGTAATATCATTAATTCCATTTGAGTAAATCACTCACAAAAGGATACATTTTGATGGCCCCTGATTTAGTTCCAATGGCCATAAGCTGCAGTGTGGGATCATAGGCCAAAGCACTTGGCTGGTTTGGGAATCCATGTTCAACTGTCTGAGTAAAAAAAGAAGAGGAAATCACACATCCAGAACTTAAACTCACATGTAACGTACATCATACAGAAATCCCTCTTTTTCTGTGGAGCCTTAAAAAAGGAACCAAATCATACTTCATTGACCTCTAATGAGCCCTGATGCTACAATTAACAATGCAGTTGATCTATTCAGTGCAGTCTTGTCAGGAAGGGGATTTCCTTGTTTTGACAAAAAAAAAAAACCATAACGCAGATCCAGAAATAGCAAGGAAGGAAATCTAGTAGATTTGACAGACAATCTCAAATTCATCTTCAGAAGCGATCAAAAGTGATTAACAGAAACATGTTGTTGGGCCATTTTAAAAATGTCATCTTAAATCAACACACAAATTCAAGCAAAACCACGCTTGAAGTTGGACGAATCTGTTTTCACAGGTTGACAAAGTGTGACATGATAAATAACAGGACCTTTCTGTACCATTACACACAGTGTCATGACGCTTCATCAGCATGACACACACACACAAACCTTCATTACACATCGTCTCTCTGTTTTTCCTAAACCATCTGTGGATGAATGTCATCAGCAGCATTTGAGAGCAAAACAAAAGTGGGGACAGTAATACTTTTAAAACATGCATAATACGGTATCTCTCATTTCCTCCTGTTTTGCTTTACACTGAGGAGGAGGAGGGGTAGAAATGTTTGATGGCGCTGTAATGGTGCCAGAGTTTGGTCATCAGTAAAAAGCCTACAATCAAACTCTTTCAATGTTTTTGGCAGGAAAGCAGTAACATGTTCATTATGATTTAAGAGCAGTCTCATTACAGAGAGCTTAAAATCACGCTACAACAGCAACTGCCAGCACCATTGCAGGATACATTCAAGGTTCAATAACAAACATAAATAAACAAACATTATTTATTTAGCTATTTGTAACTACATAAAAGACTCACTTTAATACTCATTGCTAAATAAATTCAAGTAAAAAACACTAAAAATATTTTTAGCACGGTTAAAGTTACAAACATGAGAAAACTTTGAGGTCACTTAGAATAGACAACACGCCCGATCTGATTTAATGAGCTCCATTGATGAAGATGAATATTACACGCAAACACAACACGTTTTCACTCTTTTGAAGCTATGAAAGTCCAACTGTGCACTAACAAAAAGAAAAGCTTGTTATATATAAAACACTAACTGTTTCAAACAACTTTCATACGCTTATATTGTCATATCTGGCTATGATAGTTGTAAAACATTGCCATATTAGCAACTGCACGTTATTAAAAATAAAATGACTGAAATAGAACACGCTCACAATATGCAATTTCTGAACACATTTACTTGAATTAGGCTAAATGTTTTTTTAGTCGATTTCAGTGCAACCCGAAACCGCATGCATGCTCGAGAGAGGGAGAGAGAGGAGACCCAACGCTATATATCCCACATACCTTATTGAATGCAAACAGATCCTGTTTAATTTTCTCACGATGAGGGTCGTTTCCCTGCCGTCTGAACCTAAACTTCATCATCCTGAAGCCGAATCTGAGAAATATCGCAGCCCGCGCCGTCTCAGATTGAGATAAATTCCGTTAGGCGTGAATCGGTGCAGAGAAACAATGTGATCCTTCATGCAAGCTCCAGTTTCTTTTGTATCCACTCCTCAAGCCGTGCAAGTTTTCAGCTGTGTGTTTATGCAGTTTGACCACAGGGCAAGTTCACAGGAACCACGTCTTAGGGGAGCCAATCAGAAGGCAAGAATCTGTGACCAATTCACCAAACCACGCCCACAGACAGCGTGCGCGTGGAAAACGCGGATCAGGATTTGCCTGGATTAGCTTTACTTACTTATACGTTTGAATTGCCTGGCAGCAATTCAATTTCACTGCATGGAGAAACCAGCCAATCATATCATGTTATTTACGTATTATTTATATACTATTACAGTTTTTATTCATATGTTTAATTAACTTAATTTTAGGTTCATTTTTAAGACTATGTATTTGTCATTTTTATTATTATTTCCTTTAAATATTACTATTTAGGTTTAAATTATTTTTATATGAGTTTTAGTTTTTTTGAATGTTGTTTTATGTTGCTTATATATATTTCCAGTTCATTTTAGTGCTTCAGCCTAAACGTATTGCCTATTTGAAATGTTTTTTTTTTTTTTATGTTTTAAGTATAATTTTTTTTAATTAAAGTATTTTTTTAGGTTTCTTTAATGAATAGAATGTTGAGAAGAACAGCATTTATCTGGAATAGAAATATTTTGTAACAGTATAAATGTCTTTATAATAATTTTAATAACTTTTGATCAATTGAAAGCATAGCATAGCAAAAGTATATATATATATATATATATATATATATATATATATTTCAGTGTATTAACAATGTTACATGATTCCTCAAATTCTGAATCTAATGTTAAAAAAAACAAAAAAACAATACACATTTGGGGACAACACAGGTCTGTTGTGTTTTTTTTTTTTATTATCATTTTTTTTAGAATAAAGACTTCATATTAAACCTACATTCATTGTGCATATACTTAATTTCCCATGCACATTTACATGACAAATCAAAGCAAACAATATTTAAATATTTAAAACATATAATAGTCTCAAGTAGTGCAAATCAGTATTTAAGAGAACTTCAAAACCAGTGGCTAAAAATTGTTTATCTCTCTCTCTCATACAAAAATAAAGTCTTCCTGATCACACAGTCCAGAACTAGAGGTAGAACTATACTGTTTTAAATTATGGGCCCATATGTTCAACCTAAAAAAATGCATGCAAATTATTGTGCATGACAAGCTGATCATGAAGCTTGGTTTTAAAATTTCAAACAGGCATATTGTACTATCAATAAAGACAGGTGGCTTTCGAAGTGTAGGAGTTTAATAGTGTCTGATTGCAATTATTGCTATAAAAGTAATAAATAACATCTGTGAGAAGGGGTGCTACAGCAGAGTGATTTCACTGGGCGGCAGAGTAAGTCTCTTCTCTCGTACTGACAGCAGGTTCTCCATATGCATGGCGATCACACGGCACAGCTCAAGACTCTGTAAAGGCAAACACACAGGATTAAGCTCCGCCCACACTCCGCCCAACTCAGATTAACAACACATCTTAAAAGGGCATTAAAATGAGCAGATATTAGGCGATTAGATTCTGTCATGATTTGCAACCATATATTCCTTCATTTAGTCCATACCTGGTCCAGCTGTAACTGTGTAATGCGTTGAGACATTAGGTCACCCAGCATTATCTCTACGTACGGGTAACTGGAGCCAGCTGTGGGTCTCTGTGTACGGGTGGACTGGACCTCCTTCAGCGGAAACTTCACCATCGGCTCCTAAAGAACATTGAAAACAGCTGTGAAGTCTATATGTGACCATGTTATAGAATATCATGGGAGGAAATGCAGATAAATTTGCAGTATAATGGACTCTTTAGGAGTGTCAAAGCAGATTACATATATAATCACTGAATAACTGCATGCATTTGCTTATATAAATTAAACAACTCAGAAAAGTAATTTATAACCTTGTCATTTAAAGGAGACCCATTGTGTCCCTTTTTACAATATGTAATATAAGCCTCAGGTGTCCCCAGAATGTGAAGTTTCAGCTCAAAATACCCCACAGTTCATTTATTGTATCTAAATGTCTAATTTGAGTGGAAGCAGAAACACGTGCACATGTTGTGCATGTCTCTTTAAATGCAAATAAGCTGCTGCTTCCCGCCCCCTTGTCCAGAACAGGGCTGTGCTTTTACAGCTCAGATACTCTGCCAAAAAACATCCGTTTGGTTTTGATTATCATGTCTATCGCATTAAAATCTTTTTAAAGCCATATCAGTTTAAACTTCTGATATACGTTTTTCTGAGCACACACATTCGAAGCACACGCACAGAAAGCAGCTGTCACACACAACACGTGAGTACTAAACTAAGTTCACTTTCATGTCTTCTTGCCCTTAAACTGTCAAAAACACAAGCTTATGGTAAAAACACACAGGAGTTACAAAAACAGTCTGTTATGTCTTTGAAGGTAAACCGCTGGGAAAGAAATCGCATGTTTATATTAGATCTGTGTGGCAGTGGCGTAATATACAGTAAATAAATCAATAAATCCACTGCTTTCTTGTCTCCTCTGAGGCTGGGATGCTAAATAGTTAGCACAGAACAGTTAGCATACTTTACTCAAACTTTTGCCATGGCGTTAGAACTGGTACACCTCTGTCGCTTGCGAAAACTAAATGGCGGCAACATGGGTGGAAATGTGTAATAAAATCTCCTTTCTATGTCACAAGGGGAGCTAAATTTGAGTGGCACCAAAAAACGTACTGACTTTTTCTTTTTCACATTTTCTGGGTTGGTAGATGCACTGGGGCCCTGATTATAGCACTTAAACACAGAAAAGTCAGATTTTCATGAAATGTCACCTTTTTTATCAAAGAAATGCAGCCTTGATGAGCGTAAGAGACTTATTTACTCACCCTCATGTCATTTCAACCCTATATGGCTTTCTAAATTGTGACTGAATTGTAATTTTTAGGTCAGCTGTTATTTAAAAATATGCTGTGGTCTTACAAACACAGCCTAACTTTACACAGGCTTGTAGTAAGCATTTAAAATAAAGGGGTTAAACTTACATGAGTATCTTTTCTTAGAAAGTTCAGACCATTTTGATTGACAGCCAGTATGCATGGGGTGTCGATAGCGCTATTACTGCTGCTCAGTATGTAGAAGAATGACGAGCCAAACATGGGAAAAGCACTCACGAGCCCTGAAACAGAAACACAAGCACAACAATCAGCTATTGATTAAAAGGCTGCTTACTTTCACATTGGCTGTTCTCCTAAGTCAACACCTCACCCAAAAATTGTGCTTTGGCCTGATGAGGAGTGAGGGGCTGCACCTGCTGCATGTGCTGGGTCACCATGTTTAGCCATTGCTGCTGCCGCTGGAGACCGAAGAGCTGGGTGGGAATATACTCCTGAACCTCATGGCTGATGGCAGAGAACAAGAGAAGACTTTACACGACTTATATTACCTCAGGGACATTAGCCAGGTGCTGTTTTCAATCAGGGGCCAACTGAACAGTTACAACAAACACATCAGTTGTGAATTTTACCTATATACAATCATTGGCACAGTAACTAATCTGAGGACAGATCTCTTCAAAGTTACTAATTTCTCCCTCATACGAAGTAATGCTCCCTGGGATTGTATTTCTCAGTAGTTTTCTGCTACGGCAGAATGACTGAGACCCCAAATTTGAATGGTATATTGTTTTCATAATTTCCACCTTATTTTTGCTGTAAGAGTGGGCGCTGTCGTTTGTAAATTTTATGGGTTTGGCTTTCTGTCTCAGCTTGTTTTGCTGCTTGATTTAGCAAACTGGTGTGTCTTACCATATTATTTTATAGGGATGGGACAATAAATCGATTCGTGTATCGATTCTGAGATTTTACATTGCCATTCTCTTTGGAATCGATTCTAAACTTAGATTTTAACAGCAGATGGCGCTCTAATCTAGTTTTTATCCGCACACTCAAACGCCCATGAAGTAGAGTGCTGAAGAGAAATGTCATGTAATTTCACCCACGCTCAGAATGCTTTTATGACGCGAGATTATTGTAAACACAGCCCACTGTGAACACCCTTGTAATTGGCTTCAACCTTTTCAAATTGTATAAATGATTATTTTAGGTTCAAGGGCGTGTAAGGATTTGGAAACAAGCAGAGCACGGCTGTTTCTAAAGCAAGCAGTGCCATCTGCTGTTCAAAACTAAGCTCAGAATCGATTTGAGAAGAATCACAATGTGTTCGGAAAATCTTGAATCGATGCTGAATCATTTCTCGATTCGCGTTGCAACGATTTATCGTCCCATCCCTATTATTTTTATGTATTATCTTAATTTTTAACACACTGGTTTGTAGTGGAAACAGTTTTATGTTTACTGCATGTTGTTATTCTTGTCGTTATTTCACTATAGCGGCTAATGAACCGGAAATCTTCGCCCATAAGCTAACCAACGTTGAAGAATAAGGTGGACAAGAGCTAAAATTCATTGTAATCGATTCACACATATGAAGTGCACTGGCAATTTGGTTCAGTGGAGTAAATGACTTATTTTAAGCTTTTCACTTGATACATAACACAACAGTTCTTTCTCTAATTGATAAATTCAGTATATGATGTCAGTCAGAGGAATTGCATTACAAGGTGGGCAGGTAGAGCGAGTCCTTGGCACGATGTAGTAGAGCTGCCAGTTTTGACACTTGCTGAAGCTGCTGCTCACTGGCTTTACCCTGTGGGACAACACTGAGCAGCCCTTTCAAATAATCAGGGAACACCTGTAAAATGTGAATGAAGATGAGATTAGTAGCCTGAACAGGAAAAAAAACTTAGATGAAATCAAGAACAAATGTCTCAGATCTTTGTAACTTGTGCAATAAGCAGCACAAAACATGAAAGAAAAGTCTGGGAAATTGAATCAGTCTGGCCGATGTACCTGATTGTAATGCATAGTGACTCCAAGCTCATTGTCAAATTTCAGTGGCTGCGTCCAGATTACTCTTCGAAACCACAGACTATAGTTGCTGTCAACATGTTCGGCTTCTGTAGCAACATCCAAGATGTACTCCCTTTTGTTTAGCGGCCGGACATTCTGACCTGGAGAAAGAGTGACAACACATGAGAACACAGCTTTCAATCTTTGCATCACGTGTATCATCTTAAAGGAATAGTTCATACAGAAATCAAAATTTGCCATTCACTACAGAGGATTCACTGGTGAGCAAGTTATGTAATGCTAAATTTCTCCAAATTTGCTCTCATGAAGAAACAAATTAATCTACATCTTGGATGGCTTGAGAGTGAGTACATTTTCATCTTTCATGAACTATTCCTTAAGTTAAAATGACCCTTTTATTTCCTAAGATAAGTTAACCACCATATGTCACCCTGGACCACAAAAACATTTTTTGAAGTTGAGATTTATACATAATCAAAAAGCTAAATAAATTATCTTACCAAAAATATTTGGCTGAGATACAACTTTTTTGCACTGAGGGTGCAAAAAACTATTGAGAAAATCATCTTAAAAGTGAATGAAGTTCTTAGCAATGCATATTATTAATAAAAATTAAGTTTGGATATATTTACGGTAGAAAATTTAGAATATATCTTCATGGAACATGATCTTTACTTAAAATCTAATGATTTTTGGCATATAGGAAAAATCGATAATTTTGACTCATACAATGTATTTTTGTCTATTGCTACAAATATACCTCTGTGACTTAAGACTGGTTTTGTGGTCCAGGGTCACATATCACCTACTACAAACAATCTGATTCTAGATTTTATTTTATTCTATGTATTTTCCTTTTTGTCATCTCACCTCTGTTTGTGACCACAAATATAGCATATTCATCCAAGGCCTCAAGTTTATGCAGACCCATCTCATAGCACAGCTCTTCAATGGCATCCAAAGCCACCTTCAAAGTAAAAAAAAAGTGAATTAGAATCACATTTTCCTACTATATAATTACATGGCTTATCAAGTTGCAAAAAATTTCAAAAAGTCAACATACTGAGCAGGTTTTGATCTTTAGGTGGCGTTCAGTTCCACCAGGAAAAAGAAACAACTGACGCTTAGAACTCCTTCCAGCCTTAAAAACAGTGGATTGTGCATGATTAAGCAGAAATAGCTGCAAATGTCACTTAAATTAGCAATCAAATTTGTGACCCTGGACCACAAAACCAGTCTTAAGTAGCACGAGTATATTTGTAGCATTAGTCAGCAATACATTATATGGGTCAAAAATCATTAGGACATTAAGTAAAGATCATGTTCCATGAAGATATTTTGTAAATTTCCGACCATAAACTTTTTAATTAGTAATGTGCATTGCTAAGAACTTCAATATTTTGATTTTTTTTGCACTCTCAGATTCCAGATTTTCAAATAGTTTTCAGCCAAACATTGTCCTATCCTAACAAACCATACATTAAAGGAAAGCTTATTTATTCACATATTTCAAAAAATTACCCTTATGACTGTTTTTTTGGTACAGGGTCACATTTGTTTATGTGCAACTAACCAGCATAGCTTTCAATTCCATTCCATTTGGATGTTCAACGCGTCCACCATACTGAAATGTCTTCCTTAGGTTCTGTTCACAAGCCTTGGCAATACCTGTCAATATATAACGTTTGCGTAATCATCAGTCAGTATCTTCATTTAGATATGACACAAAGTTAAAACAGCAGTATACCTTGAAAGTGCACCCCTGGACTTGCACAGACGTCTTGGAGGTACTTCAGGAGGTAAGGTTTGAGCGCCTCTGAACACTTGTAGTAGGCAGTGAGGATGTACAGCAGCCTCCAGCCCCGCTGACAACTCTCCCTGTGAAATACAGAAGAGTTCATCTGTGACTTTGTCTGGCACATTAAAATGAACCCTCCATGGTTTTCTTATTCAGAAAGAAGCAGGCTCATACATCTTGGAGCTGGTGTTCCCAGTGATCTGCTTGAGGACCTGGCAGTACGCTTCATCTCTCATTAGTCCATAATCACCACTCAGCTGCAACAGAGAATATTGCATATTGAAGACATTTAGCACATTCCTGTCTGGTTATCTTAATATTTTATGACGGGAATTCTTGTTGCGCTATTTGAAGAGCTGCGTACCCTTAGGATGGTGCTCACGACCTCCTGCTCAGCCTGGCCTTTCATAGGGTAGTCTCCCATAAATTTCATTATAGCTGCAAGAGAAGAATTATTGACGTTATATTACATAGTAAACATTAAGTTTTTATGGATTTTGTAGTCTTTTAATTAGTTCATATTAAACATTCTGCTTACCAAGAAAAATCTCTGCAGCTACTTTGTTCATGTTTTCATCAGTGAATTCAATCAGGGACTCTTGAATTGGAGACTATACAACCAAAGCAAAAATCAATCAGAATATGTATCAGAAATATGGAGTGTGTACAACCGATGAATGACTCATTCTTTGAGATGGTTCTTTTCCACTGAATTATCCAATTTTAGTGAATAACAACTTAAAATTCAATTTGTTCCTCACACAAAGCTACCATATGACTTCAGTAGCCTTGGAATATAGTGAACAAGATGTATAGAGCACTTTTATGGTCGTTTTGTGTCCTTTTTAAAGCTTATTGGTAGAGTTCACCCAAAAATGTAAATTCTGTTATTAATTGCTCACCCTCAATGTCGTTCTGTAAGACCTTCGTTCATCTTCAAAACACAAATTAAGATATTATTTGATGAAATCCAACAGCTTTTTGACCCATAGACAGCAACACAACTGACAAGTTCAAGGTTCAGAAATTGTTGAATAGATTGTTATTTTTGTTTTCACTGTGCAAAAAGTATTCTCGTAGCTTCATAAAATTAGGGTTGAACCACTGATGTCACATGGACTATTTTATTGATGTCCTGACTACCCTTCCGGGCCTTGAACGTGGTAGTTGCATTGCTGTCTATGCAGGGCCAGAAAGCTCTCAGATTTCATCAAAAATATCTGATTTTGTGTTCGAAAGATGAAAGAAGAAGGTCTTACGGGTTTGGAACGACATGAGGGTGAGTAATTAATGACAGAATTTTCATTTTTGGGTGAACTATCCCTTTAATTCCTCTAGTCTCTATTCATTATGATAGAATATTGAGTAATGATGGCAGAACATTGATTTTAAATGAACTGTGATGGTATAATGTGCGTTCTGTACCTTGGAGAATTTCACCATTTCTGATGGCTCCCTAGATTCCTTTGACTTCTTTGACTTTTTCTTATATGAATCACTGCAAAACAAGCACCGTCAATGCTTCAACTACACATTTTCCTAATTCAGCTATGTAACTGAGAACAGGAGCTCGTAATTTCCCTCATGATGTAACCAACTGACCCATTTTGTCTCTGGGCCCCTCTGAAATATTTCTTTGCAAACTCCACCATGTTGTATTGGCTGTCGTGCAAGATTCTCTCATCGATGTCCATATCAGTGCTGTCTGTGTAGGCCTCTGCATACTCACTGACAGGAGACGCCACCTAGAGGTGAGATGCAGCAACACAACAACACTCAGAAGGATCTATGGTGCAAGTAAATCAGAATTTCAGATTATGCCTGTTAAACACATAATACCTCAATAGACCGGTCGAGTTCATGGGCTGCGGCAGCGGACCCTACAGCCACAGCCACAGCTGCTGAAGCGGCCACGCGACCCTGCTTATTCTTGGGCTCCTCTTTCTTGTCCACAGGAATGTTAATAAAGTCAGGAGCAGCCACTGGCTGAACAAACTCCACAGGAAAAACCCCAGATCGCCCATGAATGGCCCCAAACTTCCAGCCTTAGTACGGTACAAGACATGGTGTGTGAAAGTGTGTGTGTAACAGTAGTACGACATTTTAAGAGTAGACTGAAGTGCCTGTATAAAAAGCAGCAGTGAAACCATCATGCTTGGGAAAGGAAGACAGGTTCTATACATGCAACTAGGGATACAGGATTTCAGATACTGTAAGTCTGCTAAGTGCAGTACAGTAAAACAGCACATCAAGAAACACTCCATACAAGTGTCCACACACAACCCACCAAAATCAGGTGTGTCTCTTTTTAATTCCTCCAGGAGAATCACCTTCTTTTTCACTATGCAACCATAACACTGGCCTGTGAAACAGCCACAGAGCTTAGATGAACAAGTTATTTGCCTTTTACAACATCTTTTGCATTGTCAGTACTATCTGGCTTTATTATATCAATGAACTACTGTTTAAAGTTTGGGGCCTGTGTTTTTTTCACCCATCTTTTTTTTCAGCAAGGATGCATCAAATTGTATGAAGTTACAAAAGATTTCTATTTCAAACAAATGCTGTTCTTTCGAACTTCCTATTCATCAAAGACTCTTGAATAAAATAAAATCACAATTTCCACAAAATATTATGCAGCATTAAAATTTTCAACACTGATAATAATGAGAAATCTTTGTAAACAGCAAACCAGCATATTAGAATGATTTCTGAAGAATCATGTGACACTGAGGACTGGAGTAATGATGCTGAAAATCCAGCTTCATCATCATAGGAATAATAAAATAATTAATAAATTCAATTTTAAAACATATTAAAAATAGAGAACAGCGTTTTTAAAGAGACTTTAAAAAAAAAAAAAAAACATTTTTTACATTATATTATTAAAGGACCCAAACATACAAATGTTTTAAACATTTAAAATTTTATTTTATTTTATTATAAAATATTTTTTATTTTTCTAGTAAATCTAGTAAAATTTCTAATAATGTAATATTTGTATAAAAAAGTAAATAAAAAATTAGGTTCATCATTTTAAGACAAATAGATCATAATAGATTTTTCAATTTATTTTATGAATGAACGTTTTCAGTAAATTATCGGATTACATTACTGACGCATGTATGTCTTTAAATGTGTTATATTTCAAAGCTGCTGTCAATTATTTAGGCACTTTTTCCCCCAAATGTGAAGTCACATGTCACTTTCAGTTTAAAGCAATCTCACCTGAATCGAGGCCTTCCATTTTCTGCAAGCGTATGATGTCTCCCTTGTGGAAACTCAACAGCGTTCTGTCATCTGTAATGTAATTACGCACAGCAACGACATAGTCTGAGTCCTAGAGCGAGAGAGAACACAATTAACGCACCGCACCACATCATCTCCGAAGCAAACCAATGTGAGTGAGAACTGACCTTTTTCAGCTCTGTGATAAAGTAGTCAATCATGGTTTTGACCTGAGGAGCTTTGGCAGAGAACAGAATCAGTTTCTCATTGGTGAGGTTGAACTCCAGCATGTTTTTGGAAGGAATGGTGACGAACATGATGTCTGTGTAGCTGTAAGAGGTGTGATAGTGGTGCCATTAATTGAAGTCATTTAAAATTCAATGTAATTAAAAAACAAAGATAAAACACAGACATTAAAAGTCTCTGTAACTGGTACCTGTAGGGTCGCAGAACTCTGAAGTAGTCTGGGGCTACCGCACTGCTCCTAACCATTTTCAAAAGCTTGATCCCTCTATGAGATACAGACAGCACCTGGACCCCTGTGCCAACACTGCCCTGTTTAGAAAGAATAGCGTTATGATACAGCAAATGCCTGCTTAATACATTAGAATATAGTGTGATGATATAGTGTGATGTGTTTTGGATGCCGACATGCGAGATATGACTTTGTTCATTTCAACCAGCTTCACCTGGGCCTTGAACATGGTAGTTGCGCTGCTGTCTATGCAGGGTCAGAAATCTCTTTTAATCAAAAATATCTTAATTTGTGTTGCAAAGATAAATGAAGGTCTTACGGATTTGGAACGACGTGAGGGTGAGTAATTAATGACAGAATTTTCATTTTTGGGTGATGAACTATACCATTAAGTAATTTTACTATTTACATTTTGTGAACAGTGTGCTATGCTGGGCCACCTGCTAAACTAGCACTGACCAACATAAACCAGCCTGAAGCAGTACTGAAATTCATGCTGGTCTACGTAGGTTTTTCCAGTGGTTATCTGAGAGAGATTCCTTACAGATGCTGGGAAGAGGCGTGAGAAGTAGATCTCCCAGGTGTCTCTTGCAGCAACTACAATCTTCTTCTTCACGTTCTCATCCTGGATTGTGGCATTCATGTCAACGTTGTGCTCCGCTGTCACAATACAGAAGACAAAATTTTCTTCTCAGTAAGCACTGCCAAATGTGCCATGTAAGATAATTATTCAACATAAATCATACCAATAAGGGATTTCATCTTCTGCCTTTCTTCTGTTGTAATACGAATGCAAGCCTCTGAGAATGTATCATGGACAATCTGAAAAAAAATCAAAAGATGAAAGTTTCTTTGTAAAGTAAAACCAACCACAAATACCTTTACATACACTACACTCTTAAAAATAAAGGTGCTTTAAAAGGTTTTTCACAGCGATGCCATAGAAGAACCATTGTTGGCTCCACAAAGAACCATTCAGTTAAAGGTTCTTCAAAGAACCATCTCTTTCTTACCTTTTTATAATCTGAAGAACCTTCTTTTGCCACAAAGAACCTTTTGTGAAACTGAAAGATTCTTCAGATGTTAAAGGTTCTTTATGGAACCATTTAAACAAAAAAGTTTCTTCTATGGCATCGTAAAGCACCTTTATTTTTAAGAGTGTACGTCACATAATTTTGAAAGAAATTGAAGTAAATCAATCAAAAATAACAGTGAGGTCAAAGTTCAAATAAATGCTGTTCTTCTGAACTTTCTTTTCTATTCATCAAAAAAAAAAAAAAAATTGAAAATGTTTTAATATTGATGATAATAAATTTTTCGAGTCACAAATCAGCATATTAGAATGCTTTCTGAAAGAATCATGTGACACTGAAAACTGGAGTAATGATGCTGTAAATTATATGAATATTTTATTATATCAAATATGTTAAAGTACAAGACAGTTATTTAAAATTGCAATAATATTTTACCAAATGACTGTTTTTAGTGTATGTTTGAGCATGAGAGACTTCTTTCAAAAACATAAACAAATCTTACTGATCCCAATCTTCTTATTAGTAGTGTGCTTACATTACGGCTGTCATAGTTAAAAATCTTTATGCAGATTATGTCCATAAAGTGGGTTTTGTTATTTTATTATGCAATTATTGTTATTTTAATATTTGTTTTGGAATTTTTGATGGATTATTGATTGCTGTAAGACAAGCAAAGAGCACTGCTGCATAAATTTATGCCTCGTGTTTCATCCACATTTCATCCGCCAAAACAAGTAGTTACACGCTGAACAATTATTTAATTTTTAGAAGTTGAATGTATTAATGTTAACGGTAACACTTTACAATAAGGTGTCATTTATTAACATTAGTTAATGTATTAACTAACATGAAAGAGCAATGAACAATATATTTATTACACTATTTAGTAAACTTTGTTAATGCTACTTAAAAAATAGTCGTTCATTGTTAGTTCATGTTAGTTCACAGTGCATTAACTAATGTTGACCATCACAACTTGTGATTTTAATAATGCATTAGTAAATGTTGATGTTAACATTAACTAAGATTAATAAAAGCTGTAGAAGTATTGTTCATTCTCAGTTCATGTTAACTAATGTAGTTTACCTTATTGTAAAGTGTTACAATGTTAACTTTAAAATGACAAGACTAAGATTATTAATTAATAGCCGTAATACCAAAGTGAACAGAAAAAACGAAAAATAGCAAACCTGTTTGAACAAGAGGTCTAGCATCAGTGGGTGGTTGAAGCTGTCTTTTGGATAAAAAACCTACAAACACATAACACAAATTTAATGTTTCATAATAACTTTCGTATTTTAGAGCAAAGGCACTATGTCCCATTGAGCCATCACAACAGAAATGACACTCGCCTCTTTCCTCAGGTAGATCTTCCATGGTACATTAGTGTAGGTGTAGTGCTCTTCACTGCTCCTCTTGTGCAGCTGAGTCTGAATATTCTCCTCTTCCATTGGAAGTTCTCTAGACACTGTAATGCAACACAATAGCCGTGCTAATATGGCCTCTATATTAAACTAAAATGAAATTACATAGTTGATCTGAGTTTACCAGGTGCAGGGGCTGGGAATCTCTGACTGACAGCTGGTACGGGAGGTGATCGCTTCATCGTTAAGCTTTTGGCTGGTTTCAGTGCCCCACCATCGTAATCATACTCCTTTGCAGATGATGAGGGAGAGGTTGGAGTGTAGGTTTTCTTCCGCTGGTTGTGTGGGACACCAACATACTAACCATTAACTGCAATGACAATACTAAAGCCTACTTATAATACTATATATGATTTTAACACTGTCAGTTTATCTGTAAAATAACCTTGACTGATCTACCTGTGGAGACGGAGCACTCATCTGGTCCTTAAGAATCATCATAGCTTCATCATGGGGGTCTGGTTTCTTCGAAAACACTTTAGCTTCCCTCCTGCATTGAAATCCAGAACATTTAGAGCTTTGGTCTTTGTTCTGCTCTAATTTAAAGCTCTCTTTTGATTAATATTTCATCAATGTTTTGTTCCAAGGTCAAGGAGAACATCGGTTCGCTGCGTATCAGTTTTCAGTTCAGCCCGTGCATTATTAAAGATGTGGAACTGGCTTTTGGATCTAAAAACGTTCATTTCTCACCTGGGAATCTCTGCTGGTTTTAGAGGGTTGGCCTGGTACTGCTTGATAATGTCTTTGATGTTGTGACTTGGCTCCAAATGTTCTGAGTTTGAGACAGTGGCTCGCACCACATCTCCCGCTGGTGGATCCCTTCTAGTTGGGCCTTTGAATACATATCAGCATACTAATGAAACAGTTGTTTTAATGAGTAAACTTAAAGGGATAGTTCACCTAAAAATGAAAATTCTGTCATTAATTACTCATGTCCCTCAACCTCATGTTATTCCAAACTTGTAAGACCTTCATTCATCTTCAGAACACAAATTAATATATTTTTGATGAAATTCGAGCTTTCTGACCCTGCATAGACAGCAACGCAAATGACACGTTCAAGGCCCAGAAAGGTAGTAAGGACATCGTTAAAATAATCACCAGTGGTTCATCTGTAATTTTGGGTGAGTAATTAATGACAAAATTTCCATTTTTGGGTGAACTATCCCTTTAAGCATGAATATACACGATTGATATAATGACGTACTGTATTGTCGCTGTGAAGATTTCTGTGGTGTAGAAACAGGGGTTGGTTTGTAGGAAACAGGTCCAGTTTCTAGTTTAGTCTTCAAATAAGACACAAATAATGATAAAAAATTATAGCAGCAGCATTTTTTGAATTTATTAACTGTCCATCAATATGTCTTGAGGAAAAATGCACACTACCATTCTAAAGTTTGGGGTCAGTAAGTTTTTTTGTTATTCTATTTTTAAGAAATTAATACTTTTATTAAGCAAGGATACATTAACTGACCAAAAGTATATAATATTACATAATTAACTCTCACTATTAACAACCTATTAACTTTGACTTTTGCCTCAATAAGCTGCTAATAACTGCTTATTAATAGTTAGTAAAGTCAGAAAATCAGCATATTAGAATGATTTCTGAATGATCATGTGACACTGAAGACTGGAGTATCGATGCTGAAAATTCTGCTTTACCATGACAGGAAAAACAATAGATTTTAAAACATAATCAAACATAACATAGTTATTTGAAATTGTAATAATATTTTACAATTTTTACTGTATTTTTTCATTTAATAAATGCAGCCTTGGTGAGCATATTTCTTTAAAAACATTCAAAATCTTACCAACCTCAACCTTTTAAACAGCAGTGTATGTGAGATTATAAAGTGCTAATATGACTTCCGTATAATTATAACATAATCAAAGCATTCTCTTATTATCTTATAATTTATCTTCTGCAGTTAAACCAAAATTGATTCAGATACCTTCAACATTTCTTACATTATCACAGTTTATTGGCTATAGTTTAGTAATGGTAACAAAATATGACAAGAACTCTGGGTTACAATCAACCAAAAATTCAGACAACTGTTAGTATGACAATATTTACACAAATATCAATACTTTGTTGACCAATTACCAAGCAATACTTAATTTTGTTCAGTCTGTGGTGTAAAAAGGTCACATTAACAATGAAATTTAAAAAAAAAACTTAAGCAAAACATGGTCAGGTGTGTCTAAATAATTTTTGGTCCCAAATTTTTATCAATTTTACTGGTAGTCCACTGTAAGAAAATTTTTAGAGTTTACTTTATTTTGCTATCCTCACTTACATAAATGAACAACAGTGTCCTGCACCCACTACACTGTAAAAACTATTTGTTGAGTCAACTTAAAATAATTTGTAACCTGGCTGCCTAAGTTCAGTCAACTCAAAAAAAAGTTCATTCAACTTGAAATGTTAAATTATACTAAGTGACAACTTAGATATTTTAGTTGAATCAACTTAATTTTAAGGCAGCTGGGTTACTTACCCATCTGTTAAGTTTAGCAAACACAAATATCTAAGTTGTTACTTAGTACAACTTAACATTTCAAGTTGAC
>JAHKKF010526567.1:0-20098 GCA_019740295.1 Labeo calbasu
GAAAAGCAAACCGAGCCAAAGTAAAGTGTGCCAAGTCATACCAGTGCCATATATTATGGCTAATATCCATTTAAGTTTCTGCACTAATGATTTACTAAATAGATGTAATTAATTATTATGCTAGTGTTCGCTTTTAAACTGTTCAATGACATGGTAGCAAGATTCTGATGAAAGTACTTCTTATACATCCACTGACGATGATCTGTTTTTCATTTGTTTAGAGAAGAAGAGGGCGGAGAGCATTTAAGGAAGCGATCTATGCATCTTCCGTTCACCTTTGCTACTGGAGAGGCCCTGCTGTACCAAATCAGCTACCCCATGCCAGGTTTCCCTGACACCCTTCAGGGCAAAGGCAAGAACAACAAAACCAAAAAGAGCAAAGTGGACAAAAGTTCAAAGGATGATGTGGACCCAAGTTCTCTGCTGGGAGCCATGATGAGACAGGATGAATCTGTTTATGTTTGCCAGCCTGCTATGGAGCCTAGAATGTCATTCCACAGTAGCTTCTTCAGTGAGGAAGGAGAGACTAGCACTTTCTCTTCCTCTGTGGAAAATGAAAGTTGGAATCCAGCACAGAATAGTGTAACTGCAGTCTCCAAACAGGAGCTATCAAGTTTTGACCCACTACTGGCAACGTTAGACTCTCTATCCCTGGAAAATGAGGAAAGCTGCTCCAACAGTGAGCTATTCAGTGCCCTGGAAAACCTTGGACTCAATGCAGAGGACCTAGAGTTGCTGCTACTGGATGAAAGGATGATCCAGGTAGAGATGGAACCGGATTACATCCCATCTCTAAACGATCTTCTCACCAACAACGAAATCCTCTCTTACGTCCAAGACTCACTGGAGAACCGGATCGAGGACTCGACAGATGCCCAAAACCCTGCCGCGGCATTAGATCCTGTTGAACCCCCTAAGCCATGTTCTGCTTCAGAGTCAGCATCTCAAATGACTTCCTCCATGCCTACTCCTCATGTACCTTTCTGGACGCAAAAACAGATAACACCCATAGTTCATCTCTCACAGCGTATGCAGCAACATCTCAATGGACAGACGGTTTGCCACAAAACTGAGAACTGGATCCAGGCACCAATACCTCAGGCATCTACAACAGATGCTGAGCCAACTACATTTAACCAGCATAATACTTTGTTGGTGAACTCGGTACCCAATGGACACTGGGTCTCTGAACACACACAGGCCAACTTGAACTCTCAACTTGGTGACAAGATGACAGAAAATAGTAAAGCACAATCACAGCAATGGCAGGACAACCAGTTGCTTGACCCATTCCAGTATAAACAGAAGACAGCTGTGGTTAGTGATACCCCTCCGAATGGGGTCTACAATGAACCCCAGTGGCATGGTTACAACTTGACAGACCAGTTGGTCACAAATGGACTTTGTTTTCCCAATGGCCAGATGGTACATACACAAACAGTGGGTACACATGTTGATTATAATATGACTGCCAATTCAGGGGTGGAGTTTACAATGAACATCAGTGCAGCCGGGGATGTAGGGCAGTTTCAGGGAGCTGTGGCCTCGTCTTCATCCTATCAGCAGGGTTATCAGAAACAGCAGCAGCCAAAGGTCGCACCCACTTATTACGCCTCCTATGCCAAACAGAACTCATCTCTGGAGCATATCCTGGGATTAGCCCCACCTTCAAACCTTTCCTCCTTGACAGATTATGGCTCTGAAGTGACCCATGACACCACCCACAGTAAGGTAAGAATTAAGGAAGGATACAGTTGCGCAATGTGATTTAACCAAGTTGGACAAGCTCCTAGATCAATCAAACATATAATAGCCAAACCTTATCCACAACCCAAAGTACACCTTCAACTCCTGACTTTAAATGGGAAATTATTGTTGATAAGAATGTCATCAAGCCCCTAATCCTAAATTGATAGGATCCTTAGTTGATAGAAATGTTGTCCTAGAACAGGGCTGACCAAATTCTGGAGGGCCGATGTCCGGCAGAGTTTAGCTTCAACACACCTGCCTGGAAATTTCTAGCATGCCTAGTAAGAGCTTGATTGGCTAGTTCAGGTGTGTCTAATTGGGGTTAGAGGTAAACTCTGCAGGACATCGGCCCTCCAGGAATTTGGGCACCCCTGTCCTAGAACCATCAAGGATGGATAAGTGGAAACCAGAGTAATCCTACTCTTGAAGGGCCACCTTCCAAGAATGTTTAGCTGTAGCCTAAAGCTTTAAACACACTTGATCCATATCCTGAAGGTCTTTAGGATCACTAGAAACTTTCATGCAGATGTGTTGGAGCTAAACACCCATGCAGAGCCTCTTTTTTATTTACATTTTCAAGCTTGATCACTTGCTTAGAAATATTGTCCACTAGAAATTGCACAATGGCTCGGTGGTTAGCACTGTTGTCACACAGCAAGAAGGCCCCTGGTTCGAGCCCCGGGACAGGAGGCCTTTCTTTATGGAGTTTGCATATTCTCCCTGTGTTTGTGGTTACGCCAGGTACTCCGGTTTCCTCCCACAACCAAAAGACATGCAGGTTAGGTTAACTGAAGACTCAAAATTATCCCCAGACGTGTGTGTAAGACAAGACTTGTGTATGGATCGACTTGTGTACATGGATTAACTGGTTCTCACCATGAATATAGCCATAGATGCTGGAATGGTGTTAAGAGGGAAAGATACAAACAAACAAATTACTCACCTTTGTTCATTTTCATAACACAAATTAAGATATTTTTGATGAAATCCGAGAGCTTTCTAACCCTGCATAGACAGCGATGCAACTACTACGTTGAAGACCCAGAAATGCAGCAAGGACGTTGTTAAACTAGTTCATGTGATGAGAATACTTTTTGTATTACTTTTTGTATTGTGCGCAGAAGAAAACAAAAATAAGTTTATTCAACAATTTCTTCTCTTCCGTGTCGGTCTTTGACGCGTGTTCACCAGAGGACCATGCCACAGGCGCATGATGCTGTTGACGCAAGAGCTAACAATCTGACGTAGAACGTCCATCTGTCTTAGTTCATCATCTGAATATTCTGGTTCAAATAAGTAAGACTGGGGAAAAAATTGCGAGTCATCCTCAAAATCTTCAGATATGTTTACGAAGACTGTTTTATGTACAGCGTGTGTCTTCCTCTTCTTGGAAAAAATAAGGCACAGCACATCTGAGTTCTACGTATTCTCGTAGCTTCATAAAATGAGGTTGAACCACTGATGTCCCATGGACTATTTTAACAATGTCCTTACTACCTATCTGGGCCTTGAACGTGGTAGTTGTATTGCTGTCTACGCAGGTTCAGAAATCAAAAATATCTTAATTTGTGTTTCGAAGATGAGCGAAAGATTTGGAACAACATGAGGGTAGAGTAATTAATGACAGAATTTTCATTTCTGGGTGAACTAATCCTTAACATCTTACATAATAATAAGGACTCTTTTGGCCACCCTTCACAACTTTCTCGACTTTATATGTGTGTGCTGTTGAAACAGCTTGGATTGACTAGTATTATAGTTTAAAGGATATTCTGGACTCCAAACCATGACACGCCCCACTCCACCCCCTCCATATTTCTCGATCTTTTTTCCATTGGCCTAAATGCTCACTCTGATCTAATTGTGCTCTGTATAAGGGGCCAAGACCTAATAGGTCACGGCTAATGTGCTGAGATTGCATAATGCACAGTGACAGACCTACAGTACAAAGTCTTGGCAGTCTCTGGAGATTCGCCATGGGGCCCCACACAGGTAGATGTTTGCTTTGCCTGCTGTGTTGCTTTATTATGGTGACTGTGATTAAGATCGTAATCTTCAGCTTAAGAGTGTAAGCTTCCAGGTCAAACCACCAGCATCAGACAGGCTTTTTTTCTGCTATACTGATGGCAGCCAACTGTAGCATCTAGTCCATTGTAAAAGGGGAGCCTGAGGCTATGAACAAGAAATAGAGTAGCCTCCACAAAAGGACCGCTCATGCAGCAGGCAATATTCAGAGACCATGGGCCCCTGTCTGGACTCATTTGTCCAGACGATCTTGCCTTTCCACATGTAGGGCACCATGCTGGTTTTCTGTAGCTGGTTAGCGCTGCTTGCTAAGACAAATTTGGTGAATAACTCATCCCTCTTTGCAAAGAAAAAGAGAAATGAGTAAGGTAGAGTTAGACATAGTATTGAAATTAGAATGGCGAGTTTGAGAAGTGAATCTTCACTGGAACGGCAAGGTGAGAAAGAAAGAGCACTACATTCTAGGCTTTGAGTTTTCTGAGTTGTATGTGTTCAGGGTCATTGCTCTCAGCTGAAAGGAGAATAGAGCTTAAACGCCTAGTCAGGCGTGAGCAGCCATGACCTACAATCCAGCATCAACGTTACCTCATGCATACTAACACTACACTTTCATACACTATAACTATAGGAACTTTGTGATACAGCCAAGAATCTACTTATCATCAGCAAATGTGAACAATGAGTGAATTATGAGTTGGTAAAATAGCATCCATTGATGAGCTATGCCAAGCGATGTCATTTTTAAAAGCTTTTACCCAGCGAATCTTTAGGGCCCGAGCACTGGAGGTGCAATGACCCTTTGGATTTGCATAGATTCTTCTTCTTCTGCAAAATTAATCGCATTTTTAAGGGGCCTAAACATGCTCGAAAACTCATTAAACTTTACATACACAGCAAAAATGGTGAAAATTTACATCTAATATGGGTTTCAGAAGTAGGTGTGGCAAAATTGCTTGATGGCGCCACTTGTAAAATTTCAACGAAGTGCCTCTCAAGCTGTTTCACATACATGTATGAAACTCGGTAGACACATGTCCCCCTGGTACAAAGTCCGAAACCCAACAGGAAGACTTTTATTTTGGATTTTTTTAGGCAAGTTTTTTCCGTTTTGCCATGTTCAGGTGTATTTAAATGAACTCCTAGAGATTTACATAGATCAACACCAAATTTGGTCAGTGTAATCTAAAGCCCTTTGTGACGTTAATTGTCTTGAGTTTTCGTTAAAGGACATGTTCGTGGCGGCCTAACAAAGTTCAAGGTTTCACCATGAAAAAGGAAGTTGTTATAATTCGGGGATGTTTGATAAGAGTCCTGTCCTAAGTCACTTATAGCCATAGCACCACCTGCTGGCAACAGGAAGAGGCATGTTTTGCGCTCTAACAAACTCCTCATGGAGATTTAATGACATAAATATTGTATTTGGTCAGTCTAATCTAAAGGCCTTTGCAATGTTAAATTGCAAAGATCTTGGGTTTTCAGTAAAGGGCGTGTCCGGGGCGGTTTGACAAAGTTCGATGTTCCGCCATGGGGATAGAAGGTGTTATAACTTACATACAACGTCCAATGCACCCCAAACTTTACACGTTCATCTAAAGGCCAATAATCTGTTATAATCATAGCACCACTTGCTGGCAACAGGAAAGTACTTGTTTTACACTGACTTAAACATACAATGTCCGATCTGCACTAAACTTCACATGTTTGGTAAGAGACCTGGCCTGAAGACATCTAAAGGCCAATATTCAGTTTTAATTATAGTGCCACCTGTTGGCAACAGGATACATCATGCTCAACTCAAACATACCATGTTCAGTCTGCACCAAACTTCATATAAAAGTGCTGGCCTGAAGACATCTTCATGCCAATACCCAGTTATAGTCATAGCACCACCACTTGGTAGCAGGCAGTTTGGCATATATAAATGACTTTGACATATTCCTTCTATATTTACCATTTTAAATGCATATTGCCCATCGTTCGCTGGTTTCTTAAAGAGACCGAGACCGAGTACGAAGGCCCTTTCAACACTGCTTTAATTAAGATTTGTTTTAGTTAGGTGGAGGTTTGGAGGTTTGGGCTTTGATTATTTTGATGAGTTTACCTTCAAGAACTGCATGGAATCAGTTTTTTTTTCTGATTATGATCCTGGTGAATGTAGCTTGTGAAGACCTTAAATGACCCCCACAAACACAACATCTGCTGTCCAGCTGCAGCTAACCTGCTTAAATAAGCCACCACTGTGCTAGTTTTGTAAGCTAGCACCATAAGTGAGCCTTGTAATTTGAGTCAATAGCAGAGAAGTCTATTTAGCATTAGAGTAGAACAACTTCTCTGCTATTGGTCATGGTTGCTTGCCGTGGTTTTTATCATTTTTATTCTATATGTACATTTGACTTTCAAAAGGGATAGTTCACCCAAAAATGTAAATTTTGTCATTAATTACTCACCCTCATGTCGTTCCAAACATTTACTTTTAGCTAGCTTTTAGCCATTTAGCTAAATACTTCTAACATTTTTTTGTTTGTTTGTTTACAGATGGAGACGGGCTTTATACTCAACTCTGCTAGTGTGGCCTACACAGGAAGTTGTTTGGTTCCCAACGGCAATGCAGTGGCCACACCCGGCAACAGTCCCCACCCCCTTCCTGAGCCACTCCCACCTCCTCAAGACCCTCAGACCACTGGTTTCTACCTCTGAACACACTCAGTACAGATCCGTCCAGAAGAGATGCCATCAGTCACGAGAAGACTGTCATGTAAAATATTTTAAAAAATACAAAAAAATTGCCATTTTGATTTTTTTTTAGGTTTGCTTAGCCATTTGAATAAATAAATTTTAATTTAAATTAAAATGAGCCAGACTCTGGAATATCAAACCAGTTGCTGAATACTCCACCCAAGATAATGTGATAGCACTCTCATTTATATTATTAATTAAATTATTGATTATTGACATTATTGAGTTGATTATGTATCAATTATGTTTGGATTATTTCTCTCAGTGTAATTAAAAGGATAGTTCACCCAAAAATGAAAATTAACCCATGAATTACTCGCCCTCAAGCCATCCTAGGTGTATATGACTTTCTTCTTTCAGACGAATACAATTGGAATTATTTAAAAAAAGAATTATCCAAACTTTAAAATGGCAGTGAATGGCTGTTGAGATTTTGAAGTCCAATAAAGTGCATCCATCCATCATAAAAAATGTTCCATGTACTATTTTTCTTGCACAAACGCATTGATTCACTTCAGAAGGCCTTGATTAACCCCCCGGAGCTATGTGGAGCACTTTTTATGATGGATGGATGCACTTTATTGGACTTCAAAATCTCAACAGCCATTCACTGCCTTTATAAAGCTTGAAAGAGCCAGCACATTCTTTAATATAACTCCAATTGTATTCATCTGGAAGAAGAAAGTCCTATATATCTAGGATAGCTTGAGGGTGAGTAAATCATGGGGTAATTTTCATTTTTGGGGGAACTATCCCTTTAATCACTGTCGCTTTGTGAAACACAGGGAAATTCCTCCAGTTGGCAGATGCAGTTGATTACTGTTTGAGATAGTCCGTCTGTAACAGGTGCGTGTTGGGATACATTTGTGCGTAAGAATGAGTGTAAGCATTAATTGGGCCTCATTCAAAATTGTTTGTAAAACTGTTTGCAATGCAGCGTCTGTAAATCACATAGGAGTGTATGCAGCGTATAGCTCTAGCAAAACTGATTGTTCAGAAACGCAGTTAATTACTGATGTTTATTTATGGAAAAAAGCAAGGGTGTTACCTTACATTTACTGACAGTTTAAAGACAAAATATGTGCGATGTCAATAATAAAGCAGTTTAGCAGTACGATAAAGAATGAGACTCCTCTGTAGATGTCACTTGAACCCTTCTTGCTATTACATTTCGTGAGATTAGATTTCAGAAAGATGATTCTAGATCAGATCAACTTACCTTCTAGATACAGGTGTTCATGTGTAGTCTCGTGACGAACGCATAATAATTTGAGTTAATCAGATAAGTCAAGTAAATGCATGTCAGTTAGCATAAACATTGACATACGACTTGTTTTGATTTATCTCAATTGGAGTATCAATCAAACATTTTGTAGGCGCCAACCAGTACAAGTTACTATGGTTTTTAATACGGTTAACTCAAATTATTATGCGTTTGAAATGAGACCATGTTGTCCAGAACTTATCACTAATGCATTTAAAAAACCAGGTTTGTTTTGTCCATGAAAAGAGATTCTGGAAGCTTACATTGTTGAATGTGTTGAGTATATTGTAAAGCAGTTAAAAAAGAATATTTCATCAAGGTGCTGTAAGGTGTTTAATGTTATAGTATTATGAAGTCACAGAGAATATGAATTTTCAGGCCAGCCTCTTTGTTTTTACGTTTCTTTTTTAAATACATATATATACTTTATTTGCAGACATTTCCTATAAGAGGTACCACTGGCTCGACTATGGATTCAAATTTCTTTAACACGTATATGAGAAAACAATAAGACAATCGTTTACAAAATGTTTAAAGAGTTTGTAAATAGTCAAAAAAAAAAATATTTCATATTGTTGTAAGCACTATTTTAAAGAGCACTGCAACCTAAAGAGGTTTTACTTTTTTTCGGCACAAGATGTAGGCTTCTAGAGAGATGTTTTTTGGAGTAAATATTGTATAATTTTTTTCAGGTTGTGTGTTCTGTTTGTATATTTTAAGAAGAAGTTTTACACTTTAAATAAAGAACATGGTGCCATACTGGTAAATTTACTTTCCAGAATTTAAGTGTTTTACTATTTGCTTAGAAATTGTCATCCATGTCAATGGTTTGCCATGTTTTTGTTTTTTTAACAAATCGTATTTGATTTAAAAAAAAATAATAATAAAATCACGTTTGGGTTAATTTTAATATTCTAACACTGAAAGTAGCAGAGACGATAGGTACATATGCAGTTCTGTCTTTTTGTCATTTGACTGCTTGTTGAAATGTTCAATTTGGTCCTTTAATTAAAGAATTTGTGCAATCACAGCGGACTTGTGTTTTTAAGTTCTTGTGAATCCTGTCAAATGTCACTTGAAAACATTTCTTGGTTCCAAATTTTGTACGTTTTTAGGAGCTTTCGCATCGCGTAGTTCTAGGAACTAGCCAGGATGGTTGTTCCTAGAGAACCAATTTCCCCCTCGGGCCGTTTTCCTGGTAGCATTGGCACTGGCAGCAAGAACTCGACCGTCTCGACGTCGGCAGACAGCGACGTCTTTATTCGCGGTATTTACAAACGTCAACAACTGCTTAACGGAGAACGCCATGGTCGTGATGTAAACGCACAATTTACACGTTTGAAACAGCGTGAAAGTCTTACTAAATCTCCTATGACAGCTCGAGGCTCAGAAAAGAACACAGCCCTACAAACAACAGGTAAATGCATTGTTTTCCATGTTCGTGGAGTAAATATGTTTACATGGCTTTGTAAAAATGTGGGGTAGCCGGTGCTTCGTATCCATTTGGCCAATCAGCATACACGTTTTTTGCTCTGTAAGAACGGGTGCGGCCATTTGTAAATTTTATAGGTCACCCTTTCAGGTCTCATTCCTGTACAAAACTCGTTTTGATGCTTGATATTGCAAATTGGTGTGTCTTCCCGTGTTATTTTAATGTATTATCTTAATTATGAATACAGTGTGCAAACAGTTTACTGCTTATAGAGTGTTTTCAGGACGCCTTATCAAATGGCCATATATTGGTGGCACTGAATGTAAACAATGCCACTGAACCAAACTAAACTCGCACATTTTTCTGAATATTGCTGCTGAAAATGGTAAATTATTGTCATGTTTTAGGCTGTACTAATCGGTCGTTCCGGGAAAAATATTTGGAGTACTATAGACTGCAAAAAGTAATAAGTCAAAGAAAAGACTGCAAAAAACTGTCTGAGGAACAAAAGGCATTTGTTGTTGGCCAAACTGAACCAGTATTTCCAGGCCAAGAATCTGGACAACAATCGTGTTTATTTAATTTACGGTCAGGTAGGTGAAATATTAGGCTAAGATCTTACTGCTTGGACATATGTTATGCTTACTAAGTCCTTCTCTATATGATTTAGCAGCTTCCACACATTCCACATACATTTTTGTGGTTTATACAGCATTAATTAGCAGAACAACGTACAACATATTCGGTAGTACTTGTGCAATCCATGGTGTTGTTTACATCAAAACATCGCCAAAATGGCCACGCATCCGGGTAACTGACCAAATCATGACGTAAGTGCAAAACCTTTTTAGCAGATAATGTACAGGAAGTCTTACCCATAGGCTTACTGCTGCGTTGAAAGGAAAGGTGGATAGAAATGTTTTACACCCAGAACTAGTCTAATTTAGTTTTTCCAAACAGAGTTTGCAGAACAAAATCCTAGATCGTTCTAGATCCTGCAGTGCAAATACGCCAAGTACTTACAGCAGTAGTTCTACGAACTATGAAAAGGTTCCTCCGGTGCTAAAGCCCCTGATGACAATGTGAAATTCTTCCCATGATTCAAATATCTATTTGTTTTCTACTGAAACCAGTGAGTTCTATACCTAGATGAGGTTCTACCAGCTTGGGAAAACCAGGTTTCCCACTACAACAGGAAGTTGGGGCAGGACATATTTCATTGGTGTGTCCTACAGTGCAGTCAATGCAACACATAATTTTAAGGGATCGTAGGCTTTCAAAAGGTAACCTTCTATGGTGTGTCTCTTGCTTTTATGATTGTTAAAGTATTGAACTGTTAGCTTAGCAACATGCTAACGTTAAAACCTGCAGTTTACTGTGAGTCCAGCATTCATTTGCTTTTTTTAGGACTTTTGTGTGACGTTTGTCATCTACATAGAGCTCTAAATCACTCACAGGGGTGTGTTTCCTGAAAGCAGCTAGTTCCATCATTACAAATAGAGTTTAATGGAACTTACGACCGTAGTTGGCTAACAACGCTTTAGGTAAACACACCTCTGGGTAGTTGATTTGACTAGATTTTGAAACAAAACTACGTTCTATTTGACCTGACATTTTAGATTCCATTTCAACCTAGATTAGCAGGATTAGCTAATTATTCTCCCCCTTCATTTTTGTAAAATTGTGCTTCGGTAATCGATTACAACTCCGCACTGAAAATCAAATTCCTATTAAATTTCAAACTTTACAGGTCACAGTTACCTGGGGAGGCTCGGCTTGGTGTAAATGCGGCTGTCTCACGCGAACGAAGCTCACCAGTTTTCAAACATTCCCTCTCAGCGCTTTTATCCTCACATCAGTATTGATCGTGCCACGGACTGAACGAACGGCTCCTTTTCACACCTAGCATGGTGTGAAAAACAGGCTGGCTGAAAGCAAACAAACATGTAGGGGTGGGCCAGATCGCCACAGGAGACTGAACAAACTACCACCTGAAGAAGTCAGCAAGTGTCAAAGGAAACAGTTGGTATCTTTCTAGTTAAGTTTAGACAGAGTGTTCACCAACATTTCAGTCTGTTCTCCACACAATGCTATTATGCGTAGCAATATGCTGAAAAAAACTGTAGCAAGCGCTCTAAATAATACAAATCTCTCTCTGTGTATCGTGTGTGATTTCTGCACACTTGTGACGTGATCAGTTGCTCGAGAGGAATGCTAACTCACCTCTGTCTCCCTTTACCCTTAGCAACAGAAGCAGACAAAACAGAGATGTAGAAAGCAAAGCAGAGAGATCCCTGGAGATGGAGCCAGACAGGGACAAGAAGAGACAGAGAGGGAAGTGACCCGGAGTTAAAGAGGGATGGAAACGAGAATTGGAAATGTGTAAAGAGCGGGAACGGAAGAGTAGATGAGGAGGAGAACACAAAACAAACATAAAATATAGCTGCAAGCAGCAATTAATGGGCCAAGCACAACAGAGGCGAAATGAGGAGCTAAGCTTGACATGGAACTTCAGACCAACTTCAACAATGAGTAATTAAAGCCATTTTTTTGGTGATTTTAGTCTGAATAACTGAAATTCATAAACTAGTAATATGATTTATAGATTTATCACTTTTGACCAATAGGTGGTGCATTATCAAATTGTTATTGTGTAGTCAGTGTAAGGTCACAGCGACACATAAAAAGTTTGGTGTTTATATGCCAAAGTAGAAAGTTGCTGCTTCAGTATCAGCTTGGCATTGAGGCAAACAATTTTATTGATGCATTATTCAAAACAGTTTGGTCTATCAAAAAGCTTTCAATAACTTTTTGTTGGCATGGTCTGAAGATGAGTCAAATTCGGTGAAAATCAGACCAAAGGTCTGGGAGGAATTCGATAAAAAGGTTTCCAAAGAAAATCAAAGTGGCGGATGGAAAGTTTGGCCAATTATTGCATAATTGGTATCGATGTTCTTGGCATGATACAAGGAATCTGTCAAGACCAGTCTTGTGACAGTAGGCAAAAATCATCAAAGCCTATTAGCATTTTTTGAAATTTCATTAGAATTCTTGACCACAAGGTAGCGCTGGCACCAACTTTTTGAGTACCTTCAGGAAATAGTGCCGAAGACACATACAAGGTTTTGTAGCAATATGTTAATATGTTTATAAATATACAATTTTTGTCAAAATTCAAAATGTCGCCTAAAAATGGCTGACATGGGAAAACTGGGTCTCGTTTGACTTGGTATGTTGCTCCGAATCTAAATAGACAAATATTTTGATTTTTGGCCAAAGCATTCAGTTTTAAGCGAAAATATTAATATTTCATATCTCCTGACCACTAGGTGGTGCTGCGGTGAAAAAGTACAATTAATCTCAGGTCATTCTAACATAAACCAAGTATGGTCTGAATACGACAAAGCGTTAGAGAGACATAGTCTCAAATTCATCAAATTTGTTTGCACGGTTTTCGAGAATGGATGGATCTTTTTTTTTTTTCAGAAAAATTCAAAATGGCATAATTTTTTTTCATGACGGAATATTATCATAGAGTGCAATCAAATCAGCATGAGAATCTGAATCTGAAAAGAATTTTGTTTCTAGCCCTTACGGTTCAAAAGTTATTAGCGTAAACAAAAGTTAAATTTTGGACAAGTGGTGGAGCTAGAGAGTTTGAGTTATCCACAAAATTGCTGTGGATAATGTTGAGACTGTCCTCTATCTATGTGCCAAATTTCATGATGTTCCCTCAAGCGGTTCTATGGGATGCCGTAGACGATTTAGCCTTCTGTCCACACTGAGGCAGGGTTTTTGTCAAGAAAAAGGAGCTTTTTGAAAACGCTTTCATAAGTGGATAAGTGGATTGAAAACACTGTTTTTGCGTTGTAGTGTGGACCGTGAAAACTGAGACTTCTGAAAACAATGACACTGGTTTAGTCATATGACGCACATTAAACCAATAGACATCTATGTTTATAATACGATAATTGTGCCTGTTATATGCTATTCACTTTCACACTGTTGCTAAAGATATTTACTTTGTACACTCTTCATATCACATTTTCAGATGTTTCAGTGTAGATGGAAATGCTAATGCTAATGTAACGCTAATGTAGACGTAGCCTTAAAGTCAGTCAAACTGTATGATTGGTGATTAGAACTAGTGAAATATTTGGTTAACTAACTAAACAACATCAAGTAGAACTTCATTAGTGATTGATTTGGAACACTTAAATGGTAAGCGGACTGCAGAGTTGACTTGAAAGTGATTCCATGAATTTAGGCTTAGCATGTTGCCAACAACATTTAAACTCTTGAAGTTTGGCACACACAAATACTGGATATATTGACTGAAATATATAAAATACTTCAGTTGAATTAGACTGAACTCTTTTTTCCTGCCATGAGGTTGAAAGCACATGAGTGTCATCTCAAAGTGCATAGGGAGCTCTTTTAAATATTTAGTTAGACTAGCATCCAGACGGTTTAGCATTTATTAGTAATGTCCTCACTGTGGACAGTTGATGTTCAAAGAAGGATCATCCCAGCTAAAAAACATGTTCTAAAAACATTTTGCTAATGTGTCTTTGAAGTTATAAACCAGATGGCACACGTACATCTGCAAGATGTCTGTTAAAGATCACATGATCTGGAAAGCATCTGCTGTGTACAGATATCTGTCAGACGTCTATAAGATGTCAGTTTTTCATACCCTGATAGCACACATCACAGAGCATCGGAGATGTCTATTTGATGTCTGCATGTACATCTGGAAGACGTATTTTTTAGAGTGTTTGGTCATCTGCAATATGTCTATTTTACGTTTTCAATCATATGTCAAATAGACATCTATTAGATGTCTTTAAGATGTTTATGATTTAGAATGTATGTAAAACTGACATCTTACAGATGTATGTCAGATGTTTGTACACAGCAGAAGCTTTCCAGATTAAGTGATCTTTAACAGACATCTTGCAGACGTACGTGTGCTATCTAGGTACATTCTTAATCATAAACATCTTAAAGACATCTAATAGACGGCTATTTGACATCTGATAGGAATCATCCTATAGACTTATTGCAGATGACCCAGACAGCACACGTACATCTGCAAGATGTCTGTTAAAGATCACATGATCTGAAAAGCATCTGCTGTGTACAAACATCTGATAGACGTCTGTAAGATAGTTATGCTACACTAACCATACTTTAACCATGGTATTTGTAGGAAAACTGTGGTTATAGAAATGGTAAACAATACAAAAAAAATCATGGTTACTAAACTTTCACAATAAAACCATGTTCAATTTTAACATGTTTCAGAGAGACGTTGGGTGAGCAATGTATAAAAATGTTTTTATGCTAACGTTTTGAGAATGTCATTAAAGACCAAATAACTTCGAACCAAAGTTATATTAATGTTACTGGAAGAACGCCAAAGTTCCCCGTTAGCTGGGATCTGCTTTCAAAGGAAAAGTTCAACCAAAAATTCAAATCCTGTTGTTTATTCCCCCTCACGTCATTCCAAACCATGCTAATCCAGCTAACAATCCTTCTCTACAGGCTAACAACCATAAATGACTAGCTTTGAGCTTTGAACCTTTTTTAAACCAGCTACCACTTAATCCAACTGGATGTCATCAGGGTTGAAGAGTTTTTAATCTTGTTTCAAGACAAATGACATTCAGACCAGAAATCATTTATCCAAGAAATGTCAAACAAAAATGCCATTGTCATAAAACACCCAACTATTTTCAGATGCTACAAACAGTTTTCAGATGCACACAGTTATGTGTTTATAAAAAGATGGGTGTTTTTATTGAAATATTTGAGAAGAAAATGGCTTTTGGATATGGTACCAATGATTATACCCTTGAGCTTGGGGACGTTGATAATATACTCGCGTCTAGCAGCTCTAAAAGAAGGTAGCTACCAAGATAACGCTTGCTAATGTATAAATAAGGAGTTTCAATTCATAATTAATGGGTTTGTTCATGAATATTCAGTTGTTTATTTGTTCTTTCTGCCATGTAAGTTTTCAAAATAAAAGTCAGCTTCTTAGATTTATATGATCATGGCATTCATTTTCGTGAGGGATTGTTTTCTCATGTGTTTAATTTTGCTGTGCTACGTGGCTTAGGTTGCTCAGTATTCATTAAATAATATGCGGTAGATGGCGGTATGTTCTGCTTCATCTGTCAGTCACCCGAAGAAGAACTTGTCGTTTTTTTATAGTTATCTTTTAGTTCAGATAGCGAACAGATAATACAATTAAAAACTGAACGCAGCTGCTCAATGCAGTGCGTGCATCACAAATCAGATTAATTTATCACCTAAAGACAGTGGGTCGAGCTGACTGACAAGAGAGAGGTGAGAAAGACAACAAGAACATGGAGGAGTTTCAAAACGGAATGCAAAAGCGCCAGTTTTAAAAATATTTTGGATTTTGAAAAGCCTTTTGACTTCTACCATTTATCTACGGTTTTGGTGATAGTGGAAGCTTCATATTTGTTCTATGTTTCTTATTTATTTGGTTACACAGTGTTTACTAATTTTCAGTTTTGTTTACCTATTTAAACTTTAAGTCATTATTTTATATTAGGCAAATAACATGGTGTATTTTTATTCGTTATTTTGTTAATAAACGTTCGTTACGTTACGTTAATGCCAGTAACTTAAAAGTGAAAGTCAAATGCGCACACTTATTAAAACCGAAGGAAAGTGGGGAAAAAAGAGGAAAAACTCAAACGAACTAAAAACAAACAACTGCTTGACGCCGAATTGCCGCTAATTTCAAAGTAAAAGTAAAATGTGCACGGCGCTTTTAACGAAGGAAAGCGAGGACTAAAAACAAACAATTGCTGGATGCTGCTAATTTTAAAGTGGAAAGTAAAACTCCAACTAGAGAACATATTGCTGTATTGTTTTTCCTTCGATTTTTATTTTTCCTTAAATTTTCTTTAGTTGGTCCTAAAAAGATCTTTAAAAAGTCTTACATTTACTCTCATAAAACCTGCAGAAACCCTGAAGAACCATTTTTGGTTCCCCAAAGAACCTTTCGGTAATCAGTTCCTAAAACGGCCATTTTGAAGAACATTTTAAAAATCTAAAGAACCTTTTTCAACTATAAAGAACCTTTTCTGCATTTGAAAGGTTCCATGGATGTTCGAGGTTCTTCATAGAACCATTAATGCCAATAAAGATCCTTTATTTTTAAGAGTGTACCTGTGGTAATATACGCTAGCTGTGATGTTTATATTGAAGTTAGGACGCTAGGTATGTTAGCTTGTGAAATGTGCATAGCATATGTGATACACTGATATCATGGTTTCTCCACAGTATTTGTTTTTTTATAAGGGATGTTGTTTTTCTCTCTCGCCGTCTGGCTCTGGCCCCAGACTGAGGTGTCCGCTCATGTTTGGAAGTGCGGATGAGTCGAGTCATCTCCTCTCCGGGAACCCGCGGGCTGCTGTTCACTGTCCGCTTGACTCTCACGCAAGGCTGTCTGTCAAGTCCTCGTGCAACACACCCCGAAAAACAGAGAAAGAAGCTAAGGTTTCGACCGTTTATTGTCATCCTGCGGTTCATTTACAGCGATGTTTCTAGCAAACCTTCGCTTTCCCAGGCCTGGCGTCGCTTCACGACGTGTTAACAATGTTGCACTTCTATTTATAGCTTTGTTAGCCTATAAATTTACACACCGCAAAACTAGCTTCCCAGACAGCGATTAAGTTTAGATCTGGACTAAACTGTGCTATTAACAGGGATTTGGAGCGTTCTAACCGTTAATTGGACTTCTTGGTCCAAATTCGAACTCCTCAGTTTTTTTTTTTTCTTCAGTTTGCGTCGCTCCTGGGCGCTAGCGTTAGCTTTTTACCGTAAATGGCTGCAGTTGTTTACTTCAACTAGTCAATTACAAACGGACTGACCTTTCTCTCAGATTTGAAACCATTTTGTTGTATTGTCCTTTGTGTTTTCAGTGTTTTCATGGCTAATTCACTCCAAATCCCCAAGAAAGACGGTTGTTATGCAAGACACATTTTCTTTCTGTCTCTCTTTCTGAAATGTCGTCAGTCCGTCAATTGTTATTAGTTCAACTACATCTCTCCGTTCTCTCTTTTCTTTCAAGCTCGATCGATTCTTTCGGTTTACTGTAAGAGTTTGCTGATGAAAGGAGTGGACGGTGGTATCGTAATCCAACACAGGCCTCGGAAAGTAGGTGACTGAGCACCATTGTGTGCTGATGTTTGATTCTGGCCTAACATCTTTTGTACCCTTCAAAACGGGTTATTGGAATGTTATTGTATTTCTAACGTCATAGAAACAACGGTGTCATGGCAACATTCTTACCCATAATTCTATTCTCATGAAGCTAATACATTTAGGTTGTGTTGGAATTTCCGTAATTATGAATTGACAACTTAGAAATTGTTTTGATGTAATGTTCACTACACCACATGGATACAAGTGCATTTGTGTTAATGATGAGAGCAAAACAAAATAATTCACCTCTAAATTTAAAAGAATTACTGGCTAGGAAACATCAGCTTTAATAAAATAATGTGTATATTAAACAATTACATAAAGGTAACCAAATAACTACTTTTACTTGTTGAATCCTTGATGTTTTTTATGTTGTATGATTTAAATTGTTTTAATTGCATTTAATGGATACTGTCAAGAAGGTTAAGATATGTACGAAATGACTTGGAAATAATTTAATCATTATTAACGAATAAATAAATAAATGTAATTAAATTAGAATTAAATTAAATATTAAGTGACTTTAAAATACATGAGAATAAATAAATTAGGAAATATGTGAATAAATAAATATAATTAGAAGTAACACATTAGGGAAATTAAAGGCTAAATTAAATGACAATGACTTTAAAATGAATGAATGAATAAGTAAGTAAATAAATTCATAAAAAATACAAATTTAATCAGAAGTCACACAATTCATGGGGAATTAAATGTAAAAATACATTATATGAATATAAATATAAATGGGTAAATGGATGAATTAATAAATAAAATAGTAATAAACATTTAATTTGATTAACTGTTGTCTTTGGAAGGGCTAAAAATGTAATGTCATTTAATTTATTCATTTAATTTAATTTGATGACTGTCTTTGGTAGGGCTAAAAATGTAATTTAATTTATTAACTTAATTTCATTTTCAACTTAATTTTATGTAGTTTTTTAATTTAATCTAATTTAATTTAAATTAGCAAATTTCAAGGTATCATATCCGAGTACAGCTAAATTTCTGTTTCTTTTTAGCTAATGAATAGTTCACTCGGTGATCATCATGATGACTGTTGTCATCTTTGGTAGGGCTAAAAGTTAAATTTAAGAATTTAATTTAATTAAATAACTTAATTTAATTTGATGACTATCTTTGGTAGAGCTAAAAAAATTAATAACATTAATAACAATAACATTAGCCCTACCAAAGACAGTCATTAAATTTAATTCAATTTTCAAATTAATTTTATTATTATTATTTTTTTATTTATTTAATTTAGTTTGGGTTTTTTTCGTTTTTTAATTTAATCTGATTTTATTTAAAGTAGCTAACGAATCGTTCACTTAGTGGTCATCATGATGACTATCTACCTATTGGTAGGGCTAAAAAATTAATTAAATGAATTTTATTTTGTTTTTTAATTTAATTTAAAGTAGCAAATTTCAGGGCAGGATATATCTGAGTACAGCTAAATTTGTTTCTTTTTAGCTAACGAATAGTTCACTTGGTGATCATCATGATGACTGTATCTTTGGTAGAGCTAAACATTTAATTATTTAATTTAATAATTTAAAATTTAGTTTAGTTTTGTTTAATTTAAGTTAATTTAATTTAATGACTATCTTTGGTAGGGCTAAAAGTTTAATTGAATTTAAATTTTCAACTTTACTTTATAATTTAATTTAACTTAAAGTAGCAAATTTCAAGGTGGCATATATCCGAGTACAACTAAATTCTGTTTCTTTTTAGCTAATGAATCATTCACCTGGTGATCATCTTCGGTTTGTCTAAAACATTAAATTTAATTAATTTTATTTTAGTTTTAATTAAGTTTCATTTAAAGTAGCAAATTTCAGGGTGGGATATCAGAGTACCGCTAAGTTTAAATTTAATTTAATTTAATTTAATTTTTAATTTTTAATTTAAATCTTTAATTTGAAGTAGCAAATTTTTAGGGCGGCATATATCTGAGTACAGCTGATTTTCTTTACTTGTTGATCATCATATCTTTGTTAGGGCTAAACATTTAATTGTTTAATTTAATAATTTATTTTAATAATTGTATTTAATATTAAATTTTTTTTTATTAATAATTTGTTTTTTTTATTTTAATTTAATTTTATTTAGCTAACAAATGGTTCACTTAGTCATCATCATGATACCTTTGGTAGAGCTAAATATTAAATTAAATAAAATTTAATATAATATAGTATAATATGATATGATATGATGTAATATAATATAATTATTTAATTTTATTTAATTTAATTTAGCTAATGAATAGTTCACTTAGTCATCACCATGATGACTGCTAAATATTAAATTAAATTAAATATGATATAATATAATATAATATAATATAATATAATATAATATAATATAATATAATATAATTTAGCTAACAAATAGTTCAGTTAGTCATCTTGATGACTGTGCCTTTGGTAGAGCTAAATATTTAATTTAATTTTTAATTTAATTCTTTAATTTCATTTATTTTGAAAGCAAATTTTTAGGGCAGCATATATCTGAGCGTAATTAAACATTTAATTATTTAATTTAATGTATTTATTTTAATAATTGTATTTAATATTTATTTTTTTTAATTCTTTATTTAATTAAAATTATTTTTTATTTTTTTTATTCTAATTTAATTT
>JAHKKF010526570.1:1520-14031 GCA_019740295.1 Labeo calbasu
ACTTGTTCTAAAGTACACTGAACTCACTGTGTCTTTTTGATTCACGATTCATAAGAGTCAGTTGTTGGAGAATCGAAAATACTGCTCATAAGTATCCTTTTTCATTCTGATTCACAAAAAGAATTGCTTGTAAGAATCATTAATTTGTAAATCAGACAACAATGGTTGCACTCTTTTTGATTCACTAAAAAACAAAATGGCTTATTTGAACCAAAGTCATTAATTCAGGAACTGAACTGTTCTGGGGTGCGTTTCCCAAAAGACATTATTAACTAACTATGGTCACAAGTTCCATTGAACTCTATTGGTAATGACAAAACTTGTGACTAGTTGCTTTTGGAAAATGCATCCCGGGTCTTGCTCTAAAGTACAATGTGCGTTTTTGATTCAAGACTCATAAGAGTCAATCGTTTGGGGAATCGAATTACACTGGTCTTGCTTTATGTTTCTAATTCAAGTTGTTTCACATTTGTGGGACTTTAAGTTATTTAAGGCTTGTTTTGATTCACAAGAATCATTTGTTCATTTTGATTCACAAAAACCTGCTCATAAGTGTCAAAAAAATGGCTTGTAAGAGTCATTCATTTGTGAATCAGACAACAATGGTACTTTTTTTGATTCTCTAAAGCGAATTGACTCATTTGAACCAGAGTCATCCATTCAGGAACTAAACTATTCTGGGGTGCGTTTCCCAAAAGACATAATTAACAAACTATTGTCGTAAGTTCCAGTGAACTCTAAAACTTGCGACTGTAGTAGCTTTTGGAAAACAAACGCCTGGTCTTGCTCTAAAGTACAATGGACGCACCATGCGTTTTTGATTCACGACTCATAATATGATTCAATTAATGATTCACGAGTCAATAGCTGGCGAATCGAACTATACTGGTCTTGCTCTATGTTTCTAATTCAAGTTGTTTCACATTCGTAGGACTTTCTGTTATGTAAGGTTTGTTTTGATTCGCTAAACAAAATTGATTCATAGGAATCATTTGTTCATTTTGATTCACAAAAAACTGCTCATAAGTGTCAAAAAAATGGCTTCATTTACGAATCAGACAACAATGGTTGCACTCTTTTTGATTCACTAAAGCAAACTGACTCATTTCAACCAGAGTCATTCAGGAACTGAACTATTCTGAGGTGTGTTTCCCAAAAGCATTGTATAGTTGCAAATTCCATTGAACTCTATTGGGAACAATGGAACTTGCAACCATAGTTGCTATTGGACGCACGGTGTGTTTTTGATTCACGACTCTTAAGAATCAGTTGTTTGGGAATCAAACTATACTGGCCTTGCTCTATGTTTCTGATTCGGAAATCTTGCACTGGTTTTATCCACTTTTTCTGTGGAGAAAGCATAAATGAACTACATTTTTACATTTTATGACAAAATAAAAATGGTGTTTTGCCTACTTTGGGGTGGCCATGGCCATATGGTTGCTAAAATGAGTGCTTGTTAGCATGTTGGTTGCTGGGTGGTTACACCCAGCCTTGAAGAGACACTTTACCCAAAAATGAAAATTCTGTCATCATCTAATTGGAAAACAGTTTAATTTTTGGGTGAACTATCCCTTTAATTCAAAAGAACCCAGATGTCTGTAGATCCCTCCTTATATTTAAGTAATTTCAGTGTCATTTACAGTCGTGGTGTAAACAGCGAGGGATGATTTATGCAGAAAAGCTACTACAAAATCTCTTTAGATCTCATTCTTGCATTCCCACTGTCCCGTTACACATAAATTCTTAATATCGCTTGTGCTGTATACTGTACATACAGTTTCCTTCTAATACCCTACCAAATGAATATTTTTCTCTGATAACAGAACTGTAACTAGTCTCGTGTGTTTTGTTCGCTCAGTAGCATTTGGTCAATTGTGTATTTTGGAGCGTTTCGCAGCCTTCAGCTTCGATACCGGCAAATTCTCCAGGGCGACGTTCCATGCACTGAAATAGACCGAAATATCCAGGAATGCAAAACGCATCATTTGATCTGCGTCTCCTGCACTGAGCACTTTAAATAAAACACAAGTTGACTGAATAAAAAATGTGTCGGATTCATTGGTGTCAGCAGATAAAAGCGAAAAAGATAGAGAGACAGAATGAGTCACAACTGAAAGGAAAAGAGAGAAGACCTGTCTGTCTGTAGCTGCTGATGTGGCCGTCATGGCCGCTCTGTCCTCTGAGGTCCTCGTTTTCCGTCGCATCTGTTTTACTTTGGTGTTTGGACTGTTTTGTGGCCTATGGCGTAAAGTCCCGCTCCAAACCATCACGGGCCGAGCAGGGTGGGGTTTTCCATTTGTGCACAGAAGGAAGATGCTCTGCGTGGATGTTTGATGTGAGGGTGTGTAGTGACAGGGTTCATACTGTAATGAATCCCAGCAGTAGCTGTGGTTACTCTGGATGAGTTATTCTGGAGTGGAAACAGAGATGGATAACAATTACACACACAAACAACCACTCACGCACAGGCAGACAGCAGCTTTGATTTTGACATATCATTATGCGCTCTGACACATTTGCTGTAAATTTAGTGGAATTTTTTATTTTAGAGCTCATGTGTGAGCTAATAATATCACAATTCGGTTCAACTACTTATTATTACTACTCAAAACTAATTCTAAAATAGTAGTGTTTAAAGTGAACATGAAATGATGTTCATAAACCATGTTGTTTATGTAATTTTACATATGAAACAGGATATTAAAAAAACAAGAAAAAAGTAGGTAGTTGATTGGGTCCTGAAAAGAAAAAAATGACAGCTCATGAGAATCATTTGTTCATTTTGATCTAAAAATGCCTTATAAGAATCATTCATTTGGGAATCAGACTACAAGGGTTGCACTGTTTGCTTTCTGACTTTTTTGATTAAAAAAAAAGAATCAGCTCAAAAGAGTCATTCATTCAATTTGATTCACTAAAAAAGAACCAGCTCATAAGAGTCATTTGTTCATTTTGATTCACTAAAAAGAACCAGTCCATAAAAGTCATTTGGTTATAATTTGGTACGAAGACCGGGTTAATGAGAATCATTTGTTTGCTTTGAATAAAATGTTCTTTATCTAAAGCAAACAAATGATTCGTATGAACCAACAAACAAAACAAAAAAGTCTTTTAGAAATGGACTACAGGACAACACTTGTCATACTGTGTGTTTTTAATTCACTGAAAAAAGAACCAACCTTAAAGAGTCATTTGTTTGCTTTCATGGTTAACAAGAATCATGTGTTTTCTTTGAATCTTTTTTTTTATTCAAAGCAAACAAATGATTCTTATGAACCAAACAAAAACAGTTTGTTAGAGTTGATCATTTTAGAATTGAACTACAGGACATCAGTGATCACTGCATGTTTTTAATTCACTGAAAAAAGAACCAACCTGTAAGAGTCATATGTTTTCTTTCATGGTTCATAAGAATCATTTATTTGCTTTGAATGAAATGTTTTTTTATCATTATTCAAAGCAAACAAATGATTCTTATGAACCAAACAAAAACAGTTTGTTAGAGTTGACCATTTTAGAATTGGACTAAAGGACTACAATGGTCACTCTGTATGTTTTTAATTCATTAAAAAAACAACAACTCATATTTGAGTCATTTGTTGGCTTTCATTCACAAAAAAGAATATCCCTCAAATGAATCAACACAAGAATCATTGGTTCAGGAATCAGACTATAGCATGTTTTTGACTAAAAAGCACCAGCAGCTCTAACTCTTACTGGTACTTTTATCTTAATAATTAACAGTATTTTAAATGGTTTTATGTGTGCTACAGTATGTCTCAGTGTTTAACTTTGCTGTTGTATGTGTTTTGTGTGTACAGGGAACGACCTCTTCCTGGTGGCGGTACATGAGCTGGGTCACGCGCTAGGCCTGGAGCACTCCAACGACCCCACTGCCATCATGGCCCCTTTCTACCAGTACATGGATACAGAGAACTTCAGACTGCCACATGACGACCTGCAGGGCATCCAGAAGATCTACGGTAAGATTCAAACAGAACGCACTTAATTCACTACTTTATCTACAGTGTAAAAATAATTTTTCGAAATAAATAAAACAAAAAAAGTCTTTCTACTTAGATTTTTTATGTTTAATTTATTTTGTCTATCATGAAAGCTTGAGTCTTCCACATAACGAAAGAATTAAAAAAAGTAAATGCAGCTTTTCTTTCACAATTCTGTTTTCCTCAGAATTCCGAATCATAAACTCACAATTGCCAGTTTAAAAACTTGGAATTCTAAGCTTATCTCACAATTTACACTTTTCTCAGAATTCACAATTGAGACTTTTCACAGAATTCTCATAATTTATACTTTTTCCCCTCTAAGAATTCTAAGTTTATCTTACAACTTACATTTTTTTTTTCTCAGAATTCTGTTTACATCGCACAATTGAGACTTTTCACAGAATTCTCACAATTTATACCTTTTTCCCCGTTTATCTTGCAATTTAGAAATTTCTCAGAATTCTGAGTTTACATCTCACAATTTATATTTTTTTTTCTCAGAATGCTGTTTTTCTCACAATTTAGACTTTTTTTCTCAGAATTCTGAGTTCACATTTCACAATTTAGTTTTTTTTGCAGAATTCTCACAGAATTTATACTTTTTTCTCCTCAGAATTCTAGGTTTATCTTGCAATTTAGAAATTTCTCAGAATTCTGAGTTTACATCTCACAATTTACAGTTTTTTTTCTGAATTCTCACAATTTATACCTTTTTTTCCTCAGAATGCTAAGTTTGTCTCACAATTTAGACTATTTTCTCAGAATTCTGAGTTCACATTTCACAATTTACATTTTTTTTTGCAGAATTCTCACAATTTATACCTTTTTTCCTCAGAATTCTAAGATTGTCTCACAATTTTGCACTTTTTTCTCAGAATTCTGTTTATATCTCAAAACTGAAACTTTTCTTTTCACAGAATTCTCACAATTTATACCTTTCTCCCTCAGATTTCTAAGTTTATCTTAATTTAAACTTTTTTTCTTAGAATTCTGAGTTAACATCTCACAATTTACATTTTTTTGCAGAATTCTGACAATGTATACCTTTTTTCCTCAGAATTCTAAGATTGCCTCACAATTTACACTTTTTTCCCCCAAAATTGTTTACATCTTACAATTAACAGTTTTTTTGCAGAATTCTCACAATTTATACCTTTTTTAATCAGAATTCTAAGTTTTTCTCACAATGTAGACATTTTCTTCTCAGAATTCATAATTTCATAACTTTTTTTTTTCTCAAGAATTCTCACAATTTACAGTATACTTTTTCCCCTGGATTCTAAAATCATCTTACAATTTCGACATTTTTTCTCAGAAAACTGTTTATATCTCACAATTGAGATGTTTTAGCAGAATTCTCATAATTTATATATATATTTTTTTCATAATTCTAAAATCATCACACAATTTCAACTTTTTTTTCATCAAAATTCTTTGTTTACGTCTCACAATACTCACAACTGAGGTTGAATTTTTTCTCACAATTTTGGAGCTTATATCTCACAGTTTTGAATTGTGAGAAAAAAAGTCATAATTGTGAAATAAAACTCAAAAGTCAAGATAAAATAAATAAAAGTTGCATAGTTTCTTGCCATTTTTTGATAGCTATTTGTCAAATTTTCTAGTAAAAATGTTTCTAAGTAAATCCTACACCTTTTTTCTTAGTGTAACACTAAATATCAAACTTCAGTGTGTAGCTCAAATTAGAACCCCTTGGCAACAACATAGCACCACCCTAGCAACCACTGACGCTTTCCTCGTAAAATATAAAAATCCACTGCCTTATTTTTCCCTCTGCTCCTCCACCCATCCGGAAAAACACTAAAATGCACGTTCGTGAGATGTTCAGATCCTGTTTCCTGGATCCGGTCCAACGTCCGTCCCTTTGGTCTTCCTCTTTCCTCCTCCTGACACAGGATGAGACCACCAAGGGTGGAGATACTCGTAGATCTTATGTATCACACACACATTCCCGACCACGTTCTCTCAATATCCATCAGTCTCACCAGAGCAGATCTCTGTTTCGTTGGCCCTGCGTTATGTAACGTGAAGGGCTGTAATCCTCGCTCTATTTCAGGAGATTTGATTTCAGACAGTCACTCCTCTCTGTGGTTCTGTGGGCCGCTCGCATCTCCAGAAAACTAATCCTGTCAGGCCGCCCTCCTGCCTGATTTATGCTTAAAATCATTCATTATTTTCTCCATTTAATCACCTATCCTTTCATTCTCACCGAGGAATTCTTGACCTCTCGATCCGCGGGCTCGTAGCGTTCTGTCGGCTCTTCCAAAAATCTGACGTCTCAGTTCATTGTGCTAACAGCTTGAACTGTTCAGCGCGGGTCAGCCGTCTGCTGGGCTGTGATAATGAGTCCACAGATAATCGAGGTGTATGCTGGACTATAATTGATGCGAGAACACATGAGCGTTTTTTTAAACCAATGGTCCAGATGAGTATTATAAAACCGATTTATAAGGTCACCAAAATTATCTAGCTGCTTTTTCCTTTATTTTCAAAATATTACAATAAAAATAATATATTATATAATAAATGTCATATGTTATACAATGTATAATATATATATATAAAAAAAAAAAATTAATGACAAAACCAATTGTTGGATGAGCAGTCAGAGTTGAAAAAATAACTTGTGATCAGTTTTATAAATTTCATATTAACACAATATCCATAAACTGAACTACAGTTAGGCTAAGTAAATATATTGCTTGCTGAAATAATTGTGATATATAAACTACAATATAAATCAAATAAAATATGAAAAACATATAAATAATAGTAATTTTTTAAATAAGATAAATAAAGGTTTAATAATTTTTTTACAATGTAATTTTTCATTTAATTATGTTTCTTTAATTGATTAATTATTTATTATTATTATTTTATTTAAATACTTATTGAATTATTTCTTTATATGATAAATAAACATAAACCAGTGTACAATAGACTGCTAGTTAGGCTAATGAAATATATCACTTGGTGAAATAATTGTGATATATATACTACAATACGCAATTTATGAAAACTATATAAATAATGAATTATTTTAATATTTTTTTAAATCATATTTTTATAATCATTTTAAAATATATTTATATTAATAATAAATCAATGTAATTATTAATTTTATTATTTAATTAATTTATTATTATTTATATTATTTAAATGCTTATTTTTTATGTCTATGTGAAATAACTGTGATATATATATACTACAATATATAATTTATGAAAATCTAATTCATGAAAATATATAATGAATTATTAATATTTCAAAAAATATTTGTTTATAAACATGTATAATAATAATAATAATAATAATAATAATAATTTTGAATGTAATTTCATTTTATTATTTATGTTATTTATTCACTATTATTTATTTATTTAATATAATTTATGAAAATATAATTTATGGAAAAATATAAATAATGAATTATTTTCATATTTTTACAATTTCTTTTTACAAATAATTGTTTTTAATCACATAATAATAATAACTTTCAGTGTAATTATATAAATTACATTAATAAATTAATTATAGAAATAATGAATTGTTTTCATATTTTACAAATATTTGTTTTTAAACATTTATAATAATAATAATAATAATAATAATAATAATAATAATAATAATTTTCAGTGGAATTATTCATTTTATTATTTATTTAATTTAAATACTTTTTTTAGATGTCTTTATAAAAGCATCAACAGAAATACAATAACCAAACATGCCAGTTGTACAATGGGTAAGGGGTGTTTGTATATGGCATTTACCTTTTAAAACCCCTTTAGGCTTGCTTTTATACAATAAAATACAACAGCATCATGACAAATAAACAATATTCAATGAATCATCGAATGTAATTACTCTTAATAATTGATTATTCCACTAAGTAAATAGTACATTAGCTTAACTATAGGCTGTTTACTATTGCTAGATTCTAGATTTTGCCATTTTTGAGGAGGTTTTTGACTACAACCACCCTTAATTGTGATAAAAATCACTAGAACCTAGTAAACACTTGGGGTTTGATAACCCTTGTCTCTCTCTCCGTCCCTTCAGGACCTCCAGATAAACTTCCTCAGCCTACAAGACCTCTACCGACGGTCCCGCCGGCCCGCTCGCACCCTCCTGTAGATCCACGCAAAAACGACAGGCAGACGCGGCCCCCGCGAATACCGACCGGTGACAAACCAATGCACCCCAACGCTAAACCAGACATCTGCGACGGCGGTTTCAACACGCTAGCCATCCTCAGGAGGGAGATGTTTGTCTTCAAGGTAAGCCAAAGAATGAGACATACAGTATCTGTCAGAAAAACACCAAACAAACAGATTTATACGTCTTAATTACTACATGAAACAAGCTCATTTTAAGCTTATGGTCTCATAACTGCCACTTCAACGCTGTGTTTAAAGCGCTGGCAGCTTCAGCTGACAAACACACACACGTGGCGGCCGCAGGAAGCGTTTCAGCCAGCGTTACGCCTCCTTGTGTGGGTGTTTTCTCTTTGTTCTCTCAGCGCTTGTGCTGAAGGAAAGCGACCTATTAGTCAGAGCCAATGAGCTTTTCTTTGCTCGCTGAACCTGAGAGCTGCCTTCAATGAATCTTTAAACCTCCAGTGTGATAGTTGAGTATATCAAGATAGCTGAGCGTTAGCAATCACTGTATGGATGGCAGGGTGCGGATTATGGAGCTCTGACCTTGCTAATGAAAGCTTCAACCTCAGCAGTGGGAAAAAGATAAAGGGAGGCTCATGGAAAGGAGATAAACTACTAGTTTGGTTCTATATATAACGTTTTGTGTAACGTTGCATAATATTACACAATTGATGTTAATCAGAATGCATATGGCGGTAAGTACACGCTTATAAACGTAAATAAGTAGCCATAGCAACAGAAGGCTTCTTAAGAGTTTTTCTTGAGTATTGAAATTCATTGACAGAACATTAGTGTTAGTATTATAGGTTTACTGATAGAGATTTGCATCAGTATACACTGGTTATGCAATGGATCTTTAAAATGAACAAAGCTCAAATATTACTTTAAAATACATATGTATTAGGGGTGTAACGATGCAACATGCATTCGTACCGATCTGTCACGGTACGGGTATCTCGGTTCGGTGCATGAGGCCTTACAACGAATACAGGCAATTCGCGATTCACGATTACTTCAACTGTTTCCTTATACGAGCAAAATCAACTGAGAACACTTTCATTTACTGTCTTGTTAATAATGCATCAATGTAAAAGGTCTTTTGTAAAATAAAGAAAACAAATACAATGTCGCTTTCTGCCATTTGAGTTTCCTTACTGTCACAAAATAAACTGAAACTCAGCATGTATAGGCTACGTTATGTGTCTCACTGTTTTTTCCCTTGTTTATCTGTTAAATAAATCAAATATATTTCAAGTATTTATTCCTTGTATGTATATAATCTATGTACTGCATATTTTATATATATTTAATTATAATTACATTATAATTAATTAAATAATATAATTATTTAATATATTTACATTATAATTTGATATAATATTTAGTATTTTTTTTAATTTGTACTACTGTCTGTTCAAAATAAATAAAAATAAAAAAAACTAGCATAGTAGATTTATTGTTTTTTTCTTGTTGTACCGAAATTGTATCGAACCGTGAGCCCCGAACCGAGGTATGTACCGAACTGTGACATCTGTGTACCGTTACACCCCTAATATGTGTATATGCACTTTACAGAAAGTATCTTTTTATTCCTGTGATGCAAAACTGGATTTTTAGCATCTTTACTTCAGTCTTCACTCATATGATCATTCAGAAATCATTCTAATATGCTGTTTTTTGTATTTTTTCAGACTAATATGCTAATTTGCGGATTTTTTGTTCTATTATGCTAATTTGCTGATTTTGTTTTTCATACTAATATGCTGGTTTTTTTTATTCTATTAGGCCTATTTGCAGATTTTTCATACTAATATGCTGATTTTTGACTTTTTTATTCTATTTTGCTGATTTGCTGTTTTTTCATACTATTATGCTGATTTGCGGATTTTTTTTATTTTAATATGCTGATTTTTGTATTCTATTATGCTAATTTACTGATTTTTTTTAATCATACTAATATGCTGATTTTTTTCTTTAATTCTAATATGCTGATTTGCTGGATTTTTTTTTTTAAAGTTCACTCTAATATGCTGATTTTTGATTTTTTTTTATCATTCTAATATGCTGATTTGCTGATTTTTGATTTTTTTTATTTTAATATGCTGATTTGCTTATTTTTCTTTCATACTAATATGCTGATTTTTTTATTCTATTATGCTAATTTACTGACTTTTTTTTTTTTAAATCATACTAATATGCTGATTTTTTCTTTAATTCTAATATGCTGATTTGCAGATTTTTTTATATTATGCTGATTTACTGATTTTTTTTTTATTTTTCCATACTTTATTTTTCCATGCTGATTTTCGACCTGATTAATAATCATGTTTATTTCCTGAGAAAAGCCAAATGATAATGATGCAAATACACTTTTGTGGCAATTAAATATCTGAAAATACCAAACATTTGTTTAGTTTCTTTATCAATAAATATGTAAATGTATAACTGACCTACATATCAACCAGATTATATATTATACAATACATGATACATGTATGAATAAAAAATGAATATGTAAAATGTTTATGTATTAAATATGTGAATGTATAACTGACCTACATATCAAACAGATTATATATTATACAACAAATGATAAATGTATGAATAAATATGTAAAATGTTTATATGTATTAAATATGTAAATATATAACTAACCTACATATCAACCAGATTATATTTCATTCAATACACGATACATGTATGAATTAATATGTAAAATATTTATATTTATTAAATATTGTATTTATTAAATATGCAATATAAATAATTTATAAAATAAATATAAATTATATATGTGATAAACAACATATTTCTAAAGCTTTTTTAATTACAATTATAAAATTACAAAAAAAATCCAAAACCAAAGTGATAAAGTGTTTTGCTAGTGATCTTTAATAGGTTAACACTGGAAATTTCTTTAAAAAAAAAAAGTATAGTTCGCTCACTAATGGATAGCATACTTCTTCAGATGTATATAAATAAAGACTGGGTTCGATAGTTGTGTTGTGGCTCTTTGATCTCACATCTCTAAAGGCTACAGCACAGATTTACTGTGCTCTCGCTTAACACACAGCCGGTGTTTTTCTGTATATTTTTCTCTGTGTAAAAATAGATGGAATTCATTTGTCAGACATTACAGAAAGTATCTCTTTTCCTGAATTCGCCAAACTCATGCTGACGTGTAGATTTATTCCACATGAAGGGGGTTTTTGTTGGGCTCTAATCTTGTCACTTGGTCTCCACTCCCAGTTTCACAGCAGACGCCTCTGGGAAAACAAAATCTATCATGAATGCTGTTACATTTCCTCACTTACTCGCTCAGACGCTCGCTCTCTCGCATGCTGTAACTTGGAGTATTCTATCATCGCGGCTAGACAATAACACAAACATATTTCTGTGCAGTAAAACGCTCAAAGCCTGCCATCTAAACGCGTATCCACAGTAATATCAGTGTCACATCCTCACTTTGGCGGCTTCAGGTTACATAGACTGTTTAGACATGTTCGTCATCTAATTTTTTCTTTAAGACGGGTCAGTTACATAGAGATGTAGGGAGGTCTATTTTAAAATTAATAAAGTTGCTGTTTATGCAAATGGCCACTGATTGGCTGAGAGATGAGGAGAGAGATAATATATTCAACTGTAGACAACCAATCAGAATTACACAGAGGGACATGTGATCATCAGGGAACATTTGAAATGAGATCAGATTCTTCCAGCCACTTATAATTAATTACAGAAAATATAATTACTAGGACTGTCAGTCATGTAAAAAACAATCAAATTACATGTTATGCTGATTAATAATAACGTTTATTTGCATATCATTATTTGCTGAGAAAAGCCACATGATAATGATGCAAATACACTATTGTGGCAATTAAATATCTGAAAATACCAAACATTTGTTTAGTTTCTGTAACATTAAATATATAAATGTATAACTAACCTACATATCAACTAAATGATATATTATACATGATAAATGTATGAATAAATAAATGTATAACATATTTATCAAATATTGTATTTATTAAATATGCAATATATACATTTCTAAAATACATACGTTATATAATATAAATAATATGTAATATAAACAATGATATAATGTAATTTTTTTTATTACAATTTAACAATTACAATTGTGTTGGTATTTTGTTTTAATAAAGTTTCATATACTATGTAATGCATTATAAATCTATGAATGTATAACTATTTATATTTATATTAAACATTTTTAGAAACTAATCATTTTTCTATATTAGATGCAAAAAATAAATAATTATTAAATGCTCTTTAAATAATTATTTATATATTTGT
>JAHKKF010526571.1:0-10632 GCA_019740295.1 Labeo calbasu
GGTTTTAATTTTAATTTCATTTGAAGTTTAAGTAATTTCCTTGTGTTTTTGTAATTTCACTTTTAGTTGTTTTGGTACATCAAATTAAACTAAATTAAAACGAGATATGTTGCATGGCAACTAGATGAAATTAAAAGTTCTTGCAAAGAAATGGCAAGTGGCAACAGAATTCAATTTAAAATTTAAATTTGAAATTTTGAAGTATCATTGAGATTCTATTCTTTTTTTTTAGTACAAGTTAAACTAAATTAAAATAAGATGTTGCATAGCTAGATGAAATTAAAAGTATGTATTATATTTTATATTAATTTTAGCTTCAGTTTTAGTTTTACTTAACTATAATAACCCTGGTAGAAAGATTGAAATATTATTTACTTTTATGCAAAACACACTCCACAGCTCCAGTTTTTATTTTTTAGTATTTTTTTTTTTTTAACAGCCCTTAATATTCTGAAAAACAAGATCAATATGTTTTTTATTAAATTAATTAAGTCGATTTTTATTATACATTTATTTGTTTATTTATTCGTTCATTATTTAAAGCCTTTTTCCATAATCAGAAATAGCTTTGGTCTTGCAAACTTGGTACTGGTCACCTTTTATTTCAGACTTCAAACTTTCCCTGGGTTTATTATTTATTTTAGCCTCTCGATGACCTTAAGAAATGGCGATAATAATGTATAACCACCGGTGCTAATGATAAACAAGGCAAATCCTTGGCTTATGAGGTGCTATGAAATGTTAATATTGAACAAGACAAATCCATTTCATCTACCCGAAGAAAAATAAACAGATGGTGGTTTCAAAGGTCAATTACGCTGTTGATTTTCTCGGTTTCAATTTTACGTTTAGATTGAGTCAATAGACTCTATATCAATAGCGAACGCGGGTTGTCCCTCAATCCGAAGATTGCAAAAACAAGGATAAAATGCCTCCCTGCATGCCTGCTGGAGTAATATACATCTTATTTCAATGCTTTTCCTCAGCTAGGTGAGGTTTTTGCCCCATTGGCAGAAGTGGGGTCTCGGTGGGGCCACGCAAAACATTTATGCCTCTTTATTAGAATTATATATCTGTTTTTATGCACCCATCTCTGAAATATTTACATTAGCCGGGACACGGGGGGTTCGTGGGGGCTCGCAAAGTGCCCACAATTCAAAAACAATAAAAAGCGGAGCGGACTCCCTCTTTATGGCTGCCATTTGACAAAGTGACTGGAGGCAAAAGATGATTTTATCGACTGAACGGAGGGCACCATTCCTACCTCTGTCAGCGAAGCCTTTTAGGGCTGTTTTTATGGATTGTACTTTAACACCGCCTCATGGTAAATGCTGTCTTTTTCAACTGAAACTGTCACATGGTTTGATGAATCTTTCTGGAATGAGGCACACTGAGTTTGATGCTACAAAGTCTGTGTAGCTGGATTTTTGACTGAACAGTTAAATATTCTGATTCTGACAGAGAACTGCCTGCTTACAAATCGTTATTTGTTTGACGTTTAGTTTTTCTAAAGAGCGTCTTTACTTGAAGTATATGTGACAATATATACCAGTCAAAAGTTTGAAATTGGAATTAAAATGTAAAAAAAAAATTGAAGGAAGTTTCGTATGCATATTATGGTTACGTTTATGTCATTACAATAATATTTGATAATAATTCAGCACCAAATCAGCATATTAATTGTGTGTCACTGGAGTAATGGCTGCTTAAAATGTAGCTTTGCCATCACAGGAATAAATTACATTTTAAAATATATTAAAATAAAATCCAGTTGTTTTAAATTGTAATAATATTTCACAATATTACTGTATTTTTACAGTTTTTTTTAATCAAATAAATGCAGAGATGTATGTATATTGTAGTCATTGTATGCTTTAATTTTTGAATCAATTTATTAGATTCAGATTTTAAAAATTAGCATCAAATCATTGACCATGATAGTTTCCTAACTTTATTTACAAATATTTTTTAAAGATATATATATATATATATATTATAGTCATTGTGTTATAGTTGCATTTTTATGTATTCTTTTTAATAAAATGTATGTTTTAATTGCATTTTTGTATTTAAAAAAAATATAGATAAATAAAATAAAATAATAAAATAAAATAAAACATCATGTCACCCTGATAGTTTCCTAATTATTTTTACAATTATTTTAAAGATTATGTCGCTTTATTTTCAATGTATAAAATAATATCTAAATCATTATTCCAAAAATGTTCCAAAAATATTTTTTCATGATAATCTTAAATAACATTAGATATAATATTCAGAATTCAGAAATTTGTATATTGAATTGTATATTTTAATTGCATTTTTAAATGTATAGATATTAAAAATAAAAATGTATACATATTATAGTCATTATGTTTTATTTGCATTTTTGTATTTAAAAAATATAGATAAATAAAATAATGAAATAAAATAAAACTAAACATAATGTCACCCTGATAATTTCTAACTATATTTACGAATATTTTAAAGATGTTGTCACTTTATTTTAAATAATATATATCAATATCTAAATCATTTCATTTTTAAAAAAAAACATTTTAACATTTCTTGATAATCTTTAATAATATTATGTATAACATTCAGAATTCAGAAATTTGTATATTGAAGTAACTGTTTTAACTGCATTTTTTATGTATTTTTAAATTTATAGAAAATACAAAAATAATTAAAAAAAAAACATAATGTCAATCTGATATTTACAAATATTTATAAGATTTTGTCACTTGTAAAGTCACTTTGTTTTATTTAAATCTAAATAATTTCATTATTTCCCAAAAAAAAAGTGTATATATATATATATATGTATATATTTCATGATAATCTTGAACAATATTATATGTAATATTTAGAATTCAGAAATGTGTTGAAATATTGACTTAACTGTGTTTTATTGCATTTTTAGGTAAAATAATATTTTTTAATAATATGTAACGATATCTAAACCATTATGTAATTATTTCTAAAACATTTTAATTTTTTTTTCCAAAATAATCTTATAATATATATAGCATTTAGAATTCAGAAATTTGTATGTTGAAATAATTGTATGTTTTAATCACATTTTTGTGTATTTTTAAATATATTCATAGATAATATCTGATAGTTTCCTAACTACCTCTGAAAATACTTCAAAGATTTTTATGTCACTATATATTTCGGCAAATCTAGTGATTAGCTCTTCTCCAAAAACGCTCGTTGTATCAACTCAGTACCTTGTAAACAGGTCTTTGTTTCCAGATATACTCCCGGAAATTGCATGAAGTCGGCCAATCAGATTAGAGCTTCCCAGATGCTTTCCAGTTTTGTGAGCATCATGCTTCAGAGTTCCCGGAGCATGTAGGTCACGCATGCGTTTTTATCTCCTGACAAAAGCGAAGGCTTTTTAATCAGACGTTTGCTACCCATTCCTAACCAATTACATTTAATGAGTAGTTTAATTTCAAACGAATACCTCCGATCATTATTTTTGATTTTTAAGCGACCGGCTCTGAAATATTTATGGATTCATTCATTTTAAAGTCATACGATGCTCTCGACACCTGCATCTCATAACATCGAGGAGAAAACGTCTCAAACGCAACACGAGAAAACAACACTTCTTGTTTTCTCCCAAAGAAGCCGCTTTGAATATTTTTAACGGGTTTCTTCCTTCCACGCGACAATTAAATGATAAACATCTCTGCGGTTTAGTTCCCTGTCTGTCCCTAATAAAGATAACTGATGTTTGCAACCCAAAGAGCTAAAACCATTATGCGCGCTCTACTCTGTGGGACCTCTCCGATAACAATATCTTCAGTGCTAGTGGAGCATTAGATCATGAGTGAGTCTAAGCACTCTGACTATTTGGGTACAATTCCTCTATAGAGAGATGCCTGGCAGGCATTCTCTAATGCCCCTCCTAATGACAGCGTTATAACGAGAGGCTAAGCACTTTGGAATGAACTCACAACGCAGCAGAGAAAGAGAGTGAGCGATGAAGCCTTGTGCGCTTCGGCTGGGATCTGGGGGTGCAGTGCTAGTTGTCTTGGTGACGTGGACCACCCTCTCTCTATAAAGATCTAACTGTCTCCATAACAACCTTATATTGTCTGGGATATTTATGGACCGCTTCTTAAACTGATTTTTTTCTAGCCATATTTACTTTGATTCACATCCATCGTTGCGTTCAGTGATATTTTCATACGTCTGCATCTAGTCTTCAGGATTTTGCATTGTTTTCCTACCGAGAGGTACATTCACTAAAAGTAATACTTATAAATTATATAAAACATTTTAACATGAAACACTTATTAATTCAAATGTTTTACTAAATAATATATTTAGTTAAAGGATTAACAATTTACAATAAAGTTCAGTTTGGTTAAAAATAAATAAAATTATATATTAATTGCAATAACTGTACTAAATGATATATTTAGTTAAATGGTTCAAAATTTTCAAATAAAGTTAAACTCAGAAAAAAAACTGACATCAATTCAATTGACATTAATTTAATTTGTGAAAAAAATGCATAATTGCAATTTTTTTTTACTGAGTAATATATTTATAACTTATAATAAAATTGCATATTAATTGCAATCATTTTACCAAATCATTTAGTTAAATGATTGACAATTTACAGTAAAGTTAAATTTGGTAATAAAAAATACAATTACATATGAATTGCAATAATTTTACCAAATAATAATATTTAGTTAAATGATTAACACTTAACAATAAAGTTCAACTTAATTTAAAAAGAAATAAAATTACATATTAATTGCAAAAATATGACTAAATAATATATTTATATACATTTAGTTAAATGGTTAACACTTTACAACAACGTTTAATCTGTGAAAAAAGTATACAATTGCAGTTATTTTACAAAATAATATACTTATACATTATAATAAAATTATAATAAAATTACATATTCAAATTATTTTACTAAATAATATATTTAATTAAATGATTAACAATTTACAGTTCAGTTTGGCAATAAAAATACAATTACATATTAATTGCAATAATTTTGCTAAATAATATATTTAGTTAAATGATTAACACTTTACAACAGTTTAATTTGGGAAAAAAATTACACAATTGCAATTAATTCTGATAAAATTACATATTAATTCTAATAAAATTATAATACAATTACATATTAATTCAAATCATTTTAGTAAATAATGTATTTAATTAAATGATTACAAATTTACAGTAAACTCCAGTTTGGCAATAAAAAAGTTCAATTTGTGAAAAAAAAAAATTCAATTATTTTACTAAATAATACATTTAGCTAAATGATTAACAATTTACAATAAAGTTTAATTTGGTAATAAAAAATGCAATTACATAATAATTGCAGTAATTTTACTAAAATATATATTTAGTTAAATTATTAACACTTTACAATAAAGTTTGATTAAAAATAAATAAAATGATGTATTAATTGCAAGCTGTGTCTAAATAATATATTTAGTTAAATGATTAACACTTCACAACAATGTGTCATTTGTGAAAAAAATACAAAATTGCTATTATTTTACAAAATAATTTATTTATAATTTATAATAAAATTATAATAAAATGACATATTAATAAAATCATTTTACAAAATGATGAACAATTTACAATAAAATTCAGTTTGGCAATAAAAATACAATTACCTATTAATTGCAATAATTTTACTAAAATAAATTAATATTAATTGCAGTCATTTTACTAAATAATACATTTAGTTAAATGATTAACAGTTTACAATAAAGTTTAATTTGGTAATAAAAAAAAGGTTTTGCATAATAATTGCAATAATTTTACTAAATAATATATTTAGCTAAATGATTATCACTACAATAAAGTTGAATTTGGTTAGTAAATAAATAAAATTATATATTAATTGCAATATTTTTTACTAAATAATATATTTAAATAGTTAACACTTTTCAACAAAGTTCACTTTGTGAAAAAATTACATAATTGCAGTTATTTCACTAAATAATATAATAAATGATAATGATAATAAAACAACCTATTAATTGCAATAATTTTACTAAATAATATATTTAGTTAAATGATTAACACTTAAAGTTTAAATCAGAGAATAAATGACATACTAATTGTGATACTTTTACTACATCATTCATTAAATTATATTCTAAGTTTGTTAATATATTCGGTACAATGAACTGACAATTTATATTCGATAAACATTGAAATCCTATTAAAAAGCATCAAATCATAAATATAATTTTTCACATTTAATTAATGTCTTTTCATAAGACAGGAACTTGAACTTGAAATGTTAAACATGTATTTGCATATATAAGAATTAATATTAATCAATAATAAAAAATGATCTGTGCTTCATTGTTAGTTTATATTAGCTATTGAAGCTATTTCAAATGGGTATCTTGACTGTATAGTTGCACTTTGAAACTGAAGTGATATGGATACAGCATGATTTTAGAGCATAAAAAGCACATTGAATTACGAACGCTATATCTGAGTCACTTTATGTGTGCGTGTGTGTGTTTGCTGTTATCCATGTCTGAGTGCTAGTGCATGTGTATGCAATTGTCTGGCCCTGTGTGTGTGTTATGCAATAGCTGACCTCCTGTGTGTGCATTACTCATACCGACCTGCTGTGTGCAGTCTGGTCAGGTTGGAGATTTGGCCCCAGTCTGAAGAGAAGTAGAGCAGATGTTCCTGTGTCTGGAGCTCAGTCCAAAAAAACCATGTGATCCTGCTCAAGGGAGGCCTGTGTCTGTGTTTATAAGAGGGCACTGGAGTTACACACAAGAAGGTACATTAGAACATGTCCAGGTCACATTATCTCATCGTTTTTGACTGTTTATTTCACCACAGTCTATGTTTTCTTTGTTAAATTGATCATTGAAAGCACCGCATGTTAGAGGTGAGGGTCACATGAGGTCAAAACGAGGAAAAATATGTGTGATTGTGATAAAAATAGCATCACAGTTTGATTTAATTTTGGATTTTAGAGTAACCCAGATTTATTCCTGACAGGTTTTGTGAGATTCACCCTCATAAACTGTATAAATTCATTTTAACACTGCAGTCGTTCATCAACGGCTCACAAATACTTGAAGGAGTGTGCGTGTGTGTCTGAGTGAACTCATTTAAACCCTGAGTCAGGCGTAAAGGTCTGAAATCCCGCAGAGGTAAAAACTCAATCAACACAGAACCTCCTTATCAGGGAACATTCAGACTATGTAGGAGGCGAAATGAAAAGCCACTAGAGAATCTGTTATTGAGCTGCAGATGGCGTGAACTGTAATAATGTTTGTTCTTAAGGCACATCGAAAGCGCAGATTACTCTTCAAGTACGAAAAACTTCAGTCGTCCATGCACACTTCAGACATGTACAAGAACATAACAACTTGGCCTTACATGCCATTGTACAATGAACAATATTACCGTTGACTTTTTATAGCCCAGTATCCAGGAGGAAAGTCTTATTGTGGCATGTGATCATTTAAGTTATATTCGACATCAGAGCTCTGAAGCTTGTGTCTAAAACTAACAAACTAACAAAAAAATCACATTGCAGTCAATCTCTGTATCAGTACTTGATCTATGACTTATAAAAAACCCCACACGATTAAATAAAAAAATTAAATAAAATAATAAAAAATTAAATTAAAAATTAATTAAAAAATTAAGTTTAATTAAATTACGTAGCTGTGACTACTATGATCCAGACAAAGGAATCAGCTCTTTAAAAACGCCAAAAAGCACTTGTCTACAGCATTATATAGATATTATATAGTAATTATATAATAGTATAGTTATATAGACTACCAGTCAAATGTTTTTGAACAGTAAGATTTTTAATGTTTTTAAAGAAGTGTCTTCTGCTCAATTAACCTGCATTTATTTGATCCAAAGTACGGCAAAAAAACTAAGAAAACAAAAAAAAACTACAAAAAAACAAAATTTTGAAATATTTTTACTATTTAAAATAGCTGTTTTCTATTTGAATATATTATAAAATGTAATTTATTCCTGCAATCAAAGCTAATTTTTTTAGCATCATCATTCCAGTCTTCCAGTCTTATTATTATTATTATTATTATTATTATTATTATTATTATTATCAATATTTAAAACAGTTGAATACTTTTTTCCAGAAAGATTCATCCTATATATCTATATAATTTTTTTAATATATATTAATATTATTATTATTATTAGTTTTTTTTTTTTTTTTTTTAGAAATTATAAAAAATACTTTTATTAATAAGGATACTTTAAATTGATCATAGATTTCTATTTCAGATTAATGTTGTTCTTCTGAACTTTTTATTTATCAAAGAAACCTTAAATTATTCTATTCAGCTGTTTTCAACATGGTAATAATAATAATAATACATGTTTTTGAGCAGCAAATTAGAATATCAGAATTATTTCTGAAAGATCATGTGACTGGAGTAATGATGCTAAAAATTCAGCTTTGAAATCACATGAATAAATTACATTTAAAAATATATTCAAATAGAAAACAGTTATTTAAAATAGTAAAAATATTTCAAAATTTTAAAATGTTGGCTTTGTGAGCATATATATATATATATATATATATATATATATATATAGAAACAGTTCATTTTACAGTAAGTTTTTTTATATTTTAATTACTTTCAATTATATATATATATATATATATATATAAGAATTAAATATATTATATATAAAAATTAAAATATAAAAAAACTTACTGTAAAATGTACTGTTTTTGCCAAATAAGCATTTCTCATTTTTATTAACTAAAACAAAACAAACAAACAAAAAAATTATAAAGACTATATAGTTAAATTTGTATATTACTAATATATTAAATATATTAATATATAATAATATATATATTTATAAAAATGATAAAACCAGCAAAATTACTAAAACTTTAACTAAAATTAAAATGGAAAAACTAAAAATATGAAAATAACTAACACAAAGTTATGCAAAAACTGTATTAGTATCTCAGTAATACAAAAAATAACCACCATTGCCATTATATGAACAAGGGGAAGGACATTTAACACAAGCTTCTTATATTATATTGCGTATAGTAAAATGTGAAAGTGTAAAGTTTCTTGTAGAGTTTCTCCTCGCTATTCATTGGATAAAGTAGGTCTGTTTTGAAAACAGCCAAACTAAAAAGTGAGCAGCATCTTCATTCACTACTTTAACTTAGTAACTCCCCAGCACTGCACACAACACTGTCGATAACATTCACAACCATGTGGTGATGACGAACCACTGCATGTGCACACATGTACACACATCATTTGCAGGAATATTATAACTGGCAAAATAGCAATTTCTGCTTCAATTTTTTCCCCATATATCGTCCGCTTTCGTCCCGTCTCTTCATAACCCCCCCCACCACCCTCACTCTTTCCTGAGTCGCTCTTTGTCTGACAGGGTGCGATGTCATTATCTGAAGGATAGAGAAATGTTCCGGTGTGCTGTCAATTGCTGTCTCTTTCCCATCACCAAGGTGCTTTTCTCTCACATTCTGGGTCGCCGTCTTTTTCTTGCTGCCTTTTCCCTTTCCTCCTTTTCTCCTATCAATATTTCAGAAGGAGAATGGACAATTTTGCCATAACTTGTTTTGGTGGAGAGGAAAATTGCCCAACTATTTGTTAAACCATTCTGAAAGCGTTTGAAGACGTCGCTGATTTCCCCCAGTAATAAAGTATTGACTTGCATCCAATTTCACTGCTATTTTCAGCTGGATTTTTTCATTAAGCAAACACACAGGTCATATCCTCATTTTACATTTAGTTTTAAATTCAGGGTGAATATCGATCGTAAGGATTGTTCTGAGCAAAACTCTAAGGGCAGCATCAGGTTTGAGCCAAGATTTTAAATGCAACTTTAAAGATATTTATATCTCTTATGATAATTATTATTATTGGTTGATTAATGTTTCTTGTAAAAAAAAATACCTGTGTCTCTGGATCTCTGGAAGCTTGCTTCCGCCACTGAATGAAAAAAATGTGACTTTAACTCACAATTCTGACTTTTTCAGAAGTCGGAATTGGGAGTTTAAAAAAGTCGCAATAAACAACAGTATAAACTTGCAATTGCAAGGAATAGTCGGAATTGCAAGATATAAACACAATTTTGACTTTTTTCTCAGACTTGCGTAAGAGAAAAAGATAGCAATTCTGACGTTTCTTGCAAATGCGAGTTTGTATCTCATAATTCAGACTTTTTTCTCGCTATTCTTACTTTTTTCTTCAGTTCTCACTTTCCTCGCAAATGTGAGTTTGTATCTCGTAATGTTGACTTTCTCGCAATTCTGACTTTTTTCTCGCAATTCTGACTTTTCTCATAAATTCGAGTTTATATCTCGTAATTCTGACGTTTTTCTTGCAATTGCAAGTTTGTCTCGCATTTATGACTTTTCTCGCGAATGCGAGTTTGTATCTCATAATTCAGACTTTTTTCTCACAGTTCTGACTTTTTTCTCGCAATTCAGACTTTTTTCACAAATGCGAGTTTGTATCTCGTAAATTTTTTTCGCAATTCTGACTTTTCTCATAAATTCGAGTTTATATCTCGTAATTCTGACGTAAATTCGAGTTTATATCTCGTAAT
>JAHKKF010526574.1:11012-23638 GCA_019740295.1 Labeo calbasu
CATTATAGGGTAGATTTGTACATACACTGCCAACACACATTAATGTTCAAACAACATGTAAAAGTGAACTTAGCATCCGATGACCCCTTTAAAAAAATGACAGATCGCTTCACTAGATAAGACCCTTATTCCTTGTCTGGGATCGTTTGAAGCTGCATTGAAACTGCATTTTTAACCTTCAATCCATCAAGCACCATTGAAATCCACTATATGGAGAAAAATCCTGGAATGGAAACTTAATTTCTTTGCGACTGAAGAAAGAAAGACATGAATATCTTGGATGACATGGGGGTGAGTAAATTATCAGGACATTTTTATTCTGAAAGTGGAGTAAACTTTTTAAAAGTAGCTGCAAAATACATATTTAGTTGTGTGTGTTGTGTTCGCTCAGCGCAGCTCATAGGTCCCTGACTATCCGGCTAACAGCAATATCTGTTCGCTCGCAATTGTCTAGAAATGTGTTGATGAGTAGTGGACATTTGTCGTTGTTGTTACTTGGAGTTCTGATAAAGAATAGAGCAAAACGTTGGTGCAGAAACTGCATTGCTTTATCAAAATGTTCCTGCATTGGGCTAACGCATATACCATGGCTGTTTGGTGATGGGCGTTCCATTTATGACATGCACTGCACGCAGTAAACCAATCACAACATACTGGGTCTTCGGACCAATCACTGCAGATTAGCATTACGCAAAGGAGGAAATGGATTAAGCAAATCGTTTGAAAGTTGTTGAGCAAATAATATGCATAAAATCCGTATTATAAGACAATGAAAGTGTTTTTTGACCTTGCATACAAGTCAGCATGTTGTTGGGGACACCCAAACCAGTAAAAATGAACAAATGAATGAATGAATGAATGAAATGTTGTTACCTCAAATGAAATATAAAAAAAAACAGCTAGTTTACAAGGCATGTCTTATTTTATTTAATTTAACTTGAAGTACTAAAATAAATACATCTGAAATAAAAATTAATAAGAACTATAGACACCTTTAAAAAAAAAAACTTAAAAATTTGAAACATTTTCCTGAAACAAATTAAAATCATAACAGAAAAAATAAAAATGAATTCAAAATACTAATAAAACTATAATAATAGATCATTGATGCTAAAATAACACTGTACTGTTAGCAAACGTTATGATTTATGCATTTGGCAGATAATTTTATTCAAAGCAACTTACATTGCGTTCAACGTATACATTTTATGAGTTCATGCATTCCCTGGGAATCAAACCCATGACCATTGCATTGCTAGCACCGTGCTTTTACTGTTTGAGATGCAGGAATACATTAGGTTTGTGTGAGGAACGGACTGAAATTTAGTTCTTTAACAAATTAGAAGCAGTAGTGGCATCTTTGAGTATACGTGATCTTTTCAGCAGGTTTGTGAGAAATGCATTAAACATCATCTTGCTGAGGACCACAAGAGCCATTAAGAAGCAAGTGTGTGTGGGGGCGTGTTTTTATGGTGGATGAGTGTGTAAAATGTGAAGTAGCGTATTTATTTTGCTGTCTTTATATCTGCGTTTATGCATTTGAAGTAGATGAGTGTTGAGCACAGCTCTTATAATCTTCGCTGCTTTGCTTGGATTTAAAAACACACAATTCAAGCTAAATAAATTAGATTCTGTGAATGTTCAGTCCAATCCACACAAATAATAGTATGCTTGATATCTCTATTCCAATATTTCTGTTTAGTTTTCTCTTCAAAATGTGAATCAGGCAGTGTCTTGGGTGTAACCCAAGAGTCTTTCCTAAAAAAAACCAACAGCACTACGATAGTACAGTATGACATCAGATGGTAAAACGGTAGTATTTTGATATATGCAGTGGTACTAAATAGTTACTGTATTTAAAGTATTGAAAAAACACTTCTAAGAACAGCATTGTAATCAGCAATTTGTATAATTTTTTATTTTTTATTTTATTAAATATATTTGATTTTTTAATTATAATTATTGTATTATTTTTACATTTATTTATTTGGCTACTACCATAATGTTAATACCATTTAATTCTTTAAAATCACTATTCATTTAAATGTTTTATTAAATATTTTATTATTAATATTATTATTATTATTATTATTATTATTATTATCATTATAGTTTTTAATTATTTACAAAATGTACCTTTGATTTTAAAATAAAAAAATCATAAATAAAAAAATATTTTTTTGATTATTTAATAAATTATTTTATTTTCATTTATTTATTTTGACAATACTATTTTATTATTATTGTTGTTGTTATTATTATTTTTTGTTTGTTTGTTTTATTAAATATTTTTATTTGATTTTTTTTTTTTATTATAATTATTGTATTATTTTTAAATGTATTTATTTGGCTACTACCATAATGTTAATACCATTGTGTTCTTTAAAATTACTATTCATTTAAATTTATTATTAAATATTTTATTATTTTGATTTTTATTATAGTTTTTAATTATTTAAATTATTTTTTTATTGCCATTCATTTGGTGTTTTTGCTTAGCTAGAAACGTTTGCATTCACATATTTTTATAGGCAGCATAAATCAAAAACCATCTTAACATGGTGCTTTGTTAATGATCTCCAAAGAAAGCATGTGTCCCTGAATTACTTTCAAAGTCAAATTCTCATATTTATCCTTGTGAAAGCACAAAATAATTTAATTCAGCATTAATGAACGAGCGTCCCAGTTTGGCGAAATGGCTTTGGCGCTCAGTGCGAAGAGTGTAAAAAAACAAAAATACTCAACGCAGTTAATCTTCAAAGCACCGTGCCGCTTATCAAAGCGTTGCTGTGGGCCGTTAATTAAATTCTGTCTCTAATTCAAAGAAACGTCACAGGTTCTGCTCAGACGTTAGCGCCTAGCATTAGCACTTTCTAAAAATAAAGCGACGTGTGCACTCGTTTTCCGGGACTGTTATATCTTGAGTGTGTGTGACGGTGCGTTGGTGAGAGATATGATGTGTGACTGACTCTCAACGCTCTACATTGCTTTCATCTCCTTCTGTGGCTGCTCTTTACAGCGTACTGCACTGTATATACAGTATATAACCTACTGTTTTTGTAAATAGCTTTAAAACAGTACATTTGCAGAATATATGCTTCAAGAAGTATGCAACAGTCTTGACATAAAACAGTATTATGTGGCATTGTTTGTCTTTGGTTGAAAGGAATGCAATATTTTTTTTAATCTGTGAGAGTAGCAGTTTGAAAACTGAGAGATGCAACTCTGTGGGAAAAGCAGAGAAGTCGTAATGCTGTAAACATTATTTCAGACCCTGCCCTTCCTCCCCTGAGTGGACAAAACGACTTCATAGTATCTGGCACTGAGAGTAAGAGTCTGACTCAGTACAGATCGTCTGGGAAAAAGCGCATCAGAGTGAGAATGAGAGCAAGAAACGTGATTATTTGACATTTTAGCTTTGGTTTTAGATCTGCTCTATGATGTGCATCATCTGCAATCATCTCTTCTGTAATAGCAAACGTCTCACCTGCTGCATTTTTTGAGATATCATGTACACTATGTCAGTACGAAACACAGTTTAATGTTTAGCAATAGGAGAAGCTCAGATATAAGCAGTTGGACAGTACAGGTTAACACAACCTCACATTCCCTTAACCCCAATGTGTTTAATAACCTTGTCAAGACGCAGGAGCGGTTCAGGTTGACTAGTCCTCAGCGGTCCAGGTGGACTCCATCCTGTTCATTTCGCCTCCTCGTCTATTAGTCCAGATGGCGGCCCTCTAACCAGCCCACACAATGACAATGCAAAGCTTAACTGGACATCTCAAGGGAAAAAGATCTGTTGTTGTTTTCCCTTCATCTTATTGTTGTGGCAGGGAGCAGGTGCCTGTGATCAGCTGAGAGCAAACGCCGATTCATTAAGAGAAAATCCACATTCAAACAAAACAGCTGATGTATCAGTGACCACACACAGTTAAAATCTGACATAATGTTCCTTTTTTATTATATTTTAGGTTAATGTTAATGGCATTTTCTATAATTAACATTTTAAATATATGTAAATATTTATTTGTTAATTTACATCATTTTATATAGGCTTTAATATATGTTTGAATCATTTAATATCATTAAAATATGTATTTTAAATATTTTTGATTATAATTTCTTAATAAATTAGTTCATTTGCAAAAACAGATAGCTCCGTTTAAACCATTTTTTAAAATTATGTTTTTTCATTGTGCATTCCAGTTAATCTCAGTTGGGTTATTCTGAGTAAAAATAACAAAAAAATACAGCTGATACAATAAAACATAATAAAAACATGATAACATAATAAAAAAAAAAAACATCTGATCTGTTTTGGCAAATAATCTATTCAAGGGTTTTAAAATAAAATGATGTTATAGATAGATGATATAATATACCTTTAAAAAAATATAAAAAATGCAATAATAAAATTGTATTTTATATAACATTTTAAATGCAATATTTGTAAATATTTTTATAGATATATAGAAATACCTATAATTAGATATATAAATGTATATGTAAATATTTATTTGTTTATATACATCATTTTATATAGATTTATTATATAAAATTATAATTTCTTAAATATTTTTAAATAAAATGCTGATAGATAGATAGATAGATAGATAGATAGATAGATTATAATATAATCAATATATATGATTAAAATATATAAAATGTACAATAATAAAACTGAATATAATTATAAATTAGTTATAATTTACATTGTATATAATAGCAGTTTATATATGGTAAAAATTTGAGGTGTGTGCAAGTATAATATATATAATGCTGTAGAATTTTAGTTTTACATATGTGACCCTGGACCACAAAACCAGTCATAATGATCCATTTTATTACAATTGAGACTTATATACAGTATATATCTGATGAATAAATAAGCTTCCCATCGATGTATGGTTTGTTAGGATGTTCTAATCTGGAATCTGAGGGTGCAAAAAAATCAAAATATTGAGAAAATCGCCTTTAAAATTGTCCAAATGAAGTTCTTAGCAATGCATGTTACTAATAAAAAATTAGGTTTTGATATATTTACTGTAGGAAATTTACAAAATATCTTTGTTTATCTTTAATATCTTTACTTAATATCCTAATGATTTTAGCATAAATCGATCATTTTGGCTATTGTTACAAATATACCCGTGCTACGTAAGACTGGTTTTGTGGTTCAGGATCACATATTATAAAATAGATAAATGGATAAATTGATCTATTTTATAATATATAAAACCGAAATTATGTAATAACATAAAATGCAATGTCATCAGTCACTTCAGAGAAATGTAAAAAATCTTAAAACGACAAGTATGCATACTTTATTAAATAAATGCATTAAATTCATCTGTGTTTTAAGCTTCTGTGCTCCATTCAGACCTCTAACCAGATTCCCAGAAGCGGGTCTTTGTGAAGACATTAGCTGAGGGAGCGCAGAGGTAATCTCTCACCAGCTGCCCAGTGTCAGCCGCCTCTGACTGCAGGCTCCGCCCCCCTATTAACTACTCACAATAGGGAACCCACTGACCCAGCGAGACGAGAGGAATTGTCTTTGAGTGTAAAGACAGCCTCTCATTAACCAGCTGGACGCATACAAATCCCTCCTCTCTCACACACACACATACACAATCACATTCCCAACTCTCCGGAGACCACCGCATCCCTTTAGCCAAATGAGAGAGCTTAAAAGAGCTTCCATTGTGTTGGACGCTCGCTATAGTGATGGAGAAGGCTTGCGTATATGTCTAGAAAGCCCTTTGGGAGTGTGTGCGTGGCCCGTGCGGGTTTGGTAATACACACAGGGTCCCTTGACTTTTCCCGACAGAGTCCCAGACGGAGATTAACGGCTTAGAGGATTCTCCGGGACTCAGCGGACATGTCTTATCATCATATACATAATGCTAATGAAATCAGACCAGTTACTAAGAGTTCATGGGCTCACTGGGCTGTGTTTGGAATGGAAAGCTGTACGTTGCTATTAATGTTTGTATATGTAAAGTATTGTTTTTTTAAAATTGTGTAAATATTTAAAAAGTATAGATTTTTCATAATACCTAACTTTTACATTTAAATAAAAAAATATAAAATATAAATATATGTAAAATAAAAATGTATGTCAAATTTTAGATATTTTGAAAATAAAAAAAAATTTGTTTTTAAATACTAGAAAAAAATAAAAAAAAATATTTTGTGGATGTGTGCATATGTAGTATATATTTAAAAATTATATATTTTTAATGATATCTAAAATTTTACATTTAAAATATATGTATTTTATTTAATAAATATGCATATATATTTATACAAATATTTACAAAATGTGAAAAAACTCTTTTGTGTGTGTGTGTATAAGTACTATCTATCTATCTATCTATCTATCTATCTATCTATCTATCTATCTATCTATCTATCTATATTATGACATTTACATATTATGAAATATATACATACATTATATATGTGAATTTCACATTTAAATTCTGTATATAAAATATTATATATATGCATTTTCACAATAAATGTAGTTTAAAAATTGTAAATGTTTGTAATTTGTCACATGATCCTGCTATGTTACATTTAATAACATTTAATAATAAAAATATATGTAAAATTTGAGGTATTTTGAAAAACAGTAGTTTTTAAATATTAGAAAAAATACAAATAATATTTTGTGTGTATGTGTGCATATATATATATATATGTAGTATATATTTTAAAATTATATGTTTACTGATATCTAAAATTTAACATTTAAAATATGTATTTTATTTAATAGATATGCATATATTTTTATACAAATATTTACAACATTTAAAAAACTGTTTTGTGTGTGTGCATAAGTACTATATATATATATATATATATATATATATATATATATATATATATATTTAAAAGAATGTTAGATATATTATGAAATATATACATATATATAATATATGTATATTTCACATTTAAATTCTGTATATAAAATATTATATATATGCATTTTCAAGATAAGTGTGTTAAATGTTTGCAATTTTTGTCACATGATCTTGCTATGCTACATTTAATTCAGCGAGTGACGTAGAGTTATCATATTGAACATAAACATGATTATTCCACATTTTTAATCCAATATTGTTTAAAGAGCATTATGCTAAAACTGCTAAAAGTTAAGAATGAGATGGAGATTGTAGTTCATAACACTTCCGGTTCATTTGTCTTACTAGAAAATTGAAGGTTATGTTGAGTTCATTGCATTGTGGGATACAGTATCTTGCACAATTTGCTTTGGTTATAAACTGTACGTTTAGCATGCATTCTATGCATGCAGAAAATGTGCATACTTCTAGTATGCATCCTACAGTAGCATGCAATTCTAAAAACAATTAGCTGGTTTTTATTTGTTATTGATCACTTTTTGAACCCTGCTTGAGTTCAGTAGAGCATGCATTCACAAAACATAGAAAACTCTGTGTGTTTGCATGTTAGCATTAGCATCTAGCTTTACAATTCACCAGAAACAGCATATTATCCATGCATCCTTTAGCATGCATGCTTCCCTTAGTGAAATATAAATATACTAAGATGTACTTAAAACACATTTATTTCATGCTAAATATACTACAAATGCATTTATGTATTACGTAGTTAATAAAAATACCCTGCAATGGTACTTAATATTAAGAGGTGTGCATTGTGCACAAATAGTACTCCAAATAAAGTTTAATTACAATTTTTATATCAGTATATCTCAAGTGATATATCAGTAAAAATGTTTATAGACTTAAACTATACTTAGCATAAAATAAGGGCATTTTAAATCTATTACTTTTTTACTAGGGTCCACATATTATGCATCAAACACTGACCTTCTTTATTATAGACAGCATGCAAACTGCGTTTTGGATCTCTATATTGATGCGTAGTGAGTGATTTACATTGCATTGCCTTTGAGTGCTTCTCACGGTGTAAATCACATTGCACTTGAGTTCTGCATGTGCTAACAGTAAAATAAGAGGGTTTGGCATATCTCAGACCCCTCTGGCTTCTCAGTCCAGTTTAACTGTTCCCACACATCAACCGTGTCATCAAACACATCTTTTACACTAGAAGCTACATGTGACGTGGGTAAATGCTCGCAGCAAAACTCCCACAGATAGAAATGTAGCTGTCAAATCGAACTGGCAAAGAGATTGTGGCTGTTTGTGCTGTTCTCTTACAAAATGCATTCATCATGAGCACGACACATAGCCAAAACTCAACGATTTTATCAAAAGCTGTATCTTAGAAAAATGTGTCAGGTCTTCCTCTGATGTCAGAATCACTCTGGTTTCTGTCTCTTCCATCATGGTGTACTGACTCATGGAGTTCAATCAGAGCGAGTGAGAATAACAGAGCGTGACTGTTTCATTAGTGTTTTGTGGCAGAATGGCTGCAGCGTCAGCGCGAGTACACACACTATCACAACACCTCGCCGGCCCAGTGCTCTTCTGATGGATCAAGTGTTTATAAGACATAAACACAGATTCTGATCCCAGACCACTGTTGTATTGTCGTGGGGTTGTTTTTGAGCTTGTGGCTGAAATGTTTTGGGTTTGATCCTCGTTGGATGATTAATGTCTGTAGCTTTGTGGTCATCAATATTTACATTTGCATTCATGCATTTGGCAGATCCAAAGCGATGCATAATGCATGTGCATTTTTTAAGTTCATGCATTCCTTGAGAATCAAATAAATGACATTGGCGTTATATGAGGATGTATTTTTAGATGAAACATGTATACAGATGAATTGTTGACAATCAGATCTATACCATGCATTAGAAAACAGGGTTACTCTCCATTGGAGATCCAAGCGTTTATTAATGTTCACTAATGCAGAACGCACATGAACTATGAAAAATATCTGTAGTATTTACGTTCCTGCATTCTCTGGGAATTCTCTGGTTGTTGCATGTTTTTTTTTTGTTTTTTTTTTCAACTACAGGACTACTATATGCAAATGTACCACTAAAATATTGACTTTTAACAAAATTGACGTAAGCGTTTAAATTGACTTTTTCATGCATAAACTGATATGACAGTCTATACATATGTGACCCTGGACCACAAAACAAGTAGCACGGGTATATGTAGCAATAGCCAGAATTGCATTGTATGGGTCAAAATGATCAATTTTTCTTTTATGCCAAAAATCATTAGAATATTAAATAAAGTTCCATGAAGATTTTTTGTAAATTTCCTATTGTAAATATGTCAAAACTTAATTTTTGTTTATCAATATGCATTGCTAAGAACTTCATTTGGACAGCTTGATTGAAGGTGATTTTCTCAATATTTAGATTTTTTTTTTTGCACCCTCAGATTCCAGATTTTCAAATACTTGTATCTCGGCCAAATATTGTGGTCCAGGGTCACATTTTATATCACATCTATATATGCATACATTTCTATTTAAAAATATCTAAAAATTTAAAATATTAAATGTAAAAATAAAACATTTTTTTTTAATATATTAAATATAAAAATATATCTAAGAATCAGATTTTTTTTTTTTTTAATTTGGTCCTTTTTTTGCTTTATATAGGATATTTTGTTTAAATATTATGATTTTATTTTTTATAGCATGCAACATGCAAACAGGTGAATTGCTCACATTTAGATCTCCATTAGGGACCTAAGCATTCATTAATGTTCATTGATGCATAATGCAAATGAAAGAAGCAAGAAACACTTCTGTAGTATTGCATTCCCCGGGAATCAAACCCTGTTACTTTTTAAACTACAGAAGTGCTGTATGACTTTGCAATTAAGCGATATGCAAATGCACCACTAAAATGTTAACGTTTGAGTAACGAAATGGACTTTTAGCAGATGCAGCATTTAAATTTAGTAGACTTTCTTATGCATAAACTGATATGACCGTCTATATATATTTTATATCTATACATGCATGTATTTATATTTAAAAATACCTAAAAATCTCACATATTCAACGTAAAAATAAAATACAAGTTTTATATTAAATATAAACATTTATCTCAGAGTCTGAGTTTATTTTTAAAAATGAAGCATGCACACAGATGAATTGTTTACAATCAAATCTATAGCATGCATGTGTTTTTATTTCATACCAACTTTAAACGATGCACTCGGTTTAAGAATGACACTGTTGTCTCAGTCACATTATTACAAATACAGTTCATAGAGCATGTAGATAAACATATCAGTTTTCTTAAAACCACATTACAAGTCTTAAATTGATTCTTCAAATAGATGGATTTGGTTGTTTGTCTTGATGTGGCATCTTGTTTAAAATGCTTTAAAGACATTAGCGACTAATTACTCTTCTGTTTATCCGAAGCTTCTGTTTGAAGCTATGCTAAAACCTAATTATTATATAATAAACCCCATAAATGATTATTGAGTTTCACCTGGAAATGTGCATTTTGTCTTGTTGAATTTCCTGTTTCACTCTGAAATATGTCAGATTACTGAAGTAAAATGTGTGCAAATGCTGTTTAATGTTGTTTGCCGTAGGCCATGAGCATCATAAACATTGTCCCGTTGTTCACTTCTGATGGCGTCCAGGAGACAGCGGTTAATCAGCCACCGTCATGCAGCTGTAAACAAACATCTCCATCAGTCTTTGCGACAAAGCCCTTGAGAGACGATCCGTTGTATTTTTGCTTTTCTCGTCCCTAACAAGCCTTTAGCAGAGAGAAAGATATCGAGCAGCCCTGAGAGAGGCCTTGTAGCATTATTAAAAATGTGTTTGTACAAGCTTATGTCATCTTCAGATTCCAAGGTTACGTGAAATGTGAGGCGGGATGGTAAATATTGACCCTCCATTAGAGACCCGAGCATTCATTAGTGTTCACTGACGCAGAACTAGGAAGCAGGAAACATCTCTGTAGTAGCTAATGTTCAACTAACCACAAGGACAGTTAGTAAAGGGTTGTTTTTAGATTAAGAGACGTGCTTATAAACCGGTGAGTCATGCAAAAGAAAACACACGCACAAAAGATTCAAAACCTCTTCTGCCTACATACGCAGATCCCTTATAAGGCAGCATCCAAATATTGACTAAAATTAGATTAAACTATTGTAATGATTCTTTCTCAGTGATGCTGTGTTGCTATCCATTATGGGATTGCCTCATCAGTTAAAAATACATGTGATGCTGCCTTGTATTTATCCAAAACAAGTTACTGTGTGATAATGTGGTGTGCCTATGATGGCTAAAAATGTTATCTTGGTTTTGGAGCAGAGCTACAGAGTTGTAAACAGCTTCAGGCCATGGAAACCTGGAAAAAATAATATGACAACCATCAGCTCGCAAAACACCTTCAGCAGTGTCTAGATTACTGTTTTTCACACTTTATTTTTCTCAAAGACATGACTTTACACAAGTAATGTCTGTTTGGTTAAAATGTAGAAAAATAACCTTTTTTGTTTTCAGTCGGATCATCACAGTATTTTAGTTTGTGGTTTGGTGGATTGGAGTGGAGCTGAGTTATCAGATCAGATCCAGAGACTGTGAGGGCTTGAGGCATTTGTCAAGCAGCAGATGTCCTGTGTTTCTCCAGGGATGTGTGTTTGTGACTTTGGGTCGACCTCAGTTTTATCTGTGCTCAGTCGCAGCCGGACTGCAGAGTCAGTTGCTCTGTCAGCTCAGGTTAGATCAGCACTAGATATTAGATATCAGTCAACCTTCATTAGACGCAGTTCAGGCCATCCTCTTTTTCTGCAGGCAGTTCTTGCGATTCAGTTCTTGCAATTTTTTTTATTTTTTTATTTTTTTTTATCTCACAATTTGACTTTTCTTCTCAGAATTGTGAGTTTATATCATGCAGTTCTACATTTATATCTCACAGTTCTGAGTTTATATCTCCAAACTGTCAGGAATTGTCCAGAAAGTAAGAAACTGGGAGATATGAACTCAGAATTCTGACTTTCTTTCTTGCAATCCCAAGTTTACATCTCAAAATTCTGACTTTATATCTTGAAATTCAGTATTTCTTCTCAGAATTTAGTTTATATCACGTCGTTCCACATTTATATCTTACAATTCTGATTTTATATCTCCAAGTTATATCTTAAAATTCATATTTTTTTCTTAAAATTCTGAGTTTATACCTCACAATTTTGACTTCTGAAAATTGTGAGTTTATATGATGCAGTTACACATTTATGTCTTGCAATTCTGAGTTTATATGTCCAAATTGTCCCAAATTGTCCCAAATTGTCTAAAAAGTATACAAACTTAGAATAGAATTCTGACTTTTTTTCTTGCAATTCCATGTTTACATCTCAGAATTATGACTTTATATTTTGAAATTCATGCTTTTTTCTTAGAATTCTGATTTTATATCTCACAACTCTCAGAATTGTGAGTTTATATCATGCACTTTTACATTTATATCTCGCAGTTCAAATTGTCCAAAATTGTCCAAAATATCAGAATTATGAGATATAAACTCAGAATTCTGGCTTTTTATATCTAGTTTATAGTTTATATCTCACAATTTTGACTTTTCTTCTGAGAATTGTGAGTTTATATGATGCAGTTCTGCGTTTATATAACGCAAATCTGAGTTTATATCTCCAAATTGTCCGAAATTGTCCAAAAAGTCA
>JAHKKF010526576.1:0-19912 GCA_019740295.1 Labeo calbasu
GTAGTTTTTGTTTTATTGTTAACACCTTATTTAAAGGGCCAGTTCTCAGTATTAACTAGTAGCTTATTAGCATGCATAATACTAGTATATTGCCAGTTTATTAGTACTTATTAAGGAAGACATGTATTAATGCCTTATTTTGTTTAACTATTTTCTTCTAGGGATCTTTTATTAGATCCCTCAACCCAACCAAAAATTAACAACTACCTTACTAATTAATAATTAATAATAAGCAGCAAATTAGGAGTTTATTGAGGGAAATGACTTAATAGTTAATAGTGAGTATGTGTTTCCTACCCTGGTTCAAACTATTGAATACTGCTTGCAGATACTAATGCACATTTTCGTACCCAGGCCTTCAATAAACATTCTACCTACAGCAGCAGTGCAGTTATATGGTAATATGTGGCTTTAGTCTCACTGATAGTCAGTGTGGTTTAATGCCACAAAGATTTGTACCTTGGGATTGGGAGCTTGATAAGATCGCACATCTCTGGTAGGCGCTCCTAAAAGCTTTAGGGAAATACGTCTTTGAGGAAGATATTTTCTGCCGCTGATAATCCCGCAATATAATACGGCTTTGAGAATGAGTGTGTTTGTTTGTGCAGGAGTGGTGGAGCAGTGTGTTCATTTATAGTGACCTTTGTCTGAAGGAGGATCTGTACACGGGCTGAAATGAGCATGATTGACTGGTTCCATTGCAAAGTGTGTCCTTTAGATCTGTAAACATTGTAACAGTGTCTGGAAAGACTGTGCAAGCATATGAACATATATAAAATGTATCTTCCCTCCTAGGAAGCCACAAGAAATGGCTAATAAAAGGCTCAAAAGGTTTAAAAAACTACAGTTGAAGTCAAAAGTTTACACACACCTTGCAGAATCTGCAAAATGTTAATTATTTTGCAAAATAAAAGGGATCATATACAATGAATGTTTTTTTTTTTTCATTTAAACTGCCTGCGGTTCTTCATGAAAATACTTCAGGTCCCGCAACTTTTTTTTTTTTGACTTTTTAGCATTTTTGTGTATTTGAACCCATTCCAACAATGACTGCATGATTTTGAGATCCATCTTTTCACACTGAGAACAACTGCGGGACTCATATGCAACTATTACAGAAGGTTCAAATGCTCACTGATGCTCCAGAAGCAAAAACCATGCATTAAAAGCAGGGGGTGTAAACTTTTGAACACAATAAAGGTGTGTACATTTTTCTTATTTAGCCTAAATATCATATTTTTTTCATGTAGTACTGCCCTTCAGAAGCTACACAAGATACTTACATGTTCCTCAGAAAACAAAATAAGTTAAATTTACCCTAATCTTCAAAAAGTTTTCACCCCCCGTCTTTTAATGCATGGTTTTTCCTTATGGAGCATCATTGAGCGTTTGAACCTTCTGTAATAGTTGCATACGAGTCCCTCAGTGTGAAAAGATGGATCTCAAAATCATACAGTCATTGTTGGAATGGGTTCAAATACACAAAAATGCTGAAAAACTAAAGAATTTGTGAGACCTGAAAGATTTTTCTGAATAACAGCAGGCAGTTTAACTGTTCAGTACAAACAAGGGACTCATGAACAACTATCACTAAACAAAAACACACAGCTGTGGATCATTCAGGTAACAACACAGTATCTACACAGTGTATGTAAACAGGGTTATTTTTATAAATTCAGCTATTATTTTCTCTTGTGAACTATGTGTAAATGTCTTTTATATATAATATCGTATTCCGGTCAGTATAAAAATATGCATTTAGTATGATCCCTCTTATTTTGGTAAAATAATTAACATTTTGCAGATTTTGCAAGGTGTATGTAAACTTTTGACTTCAAATTTTCGGCAACATGTCAAAATAAAATAAGTGTATTCTTATATCTAGTGAGCATTATCTATCACTAACTCACTACTTTGACCCTCAACAGACAAATTAAATAGCATGCAAACTGCAGAAAAATATGTCCATGCTAAAAGTTTTCCCACTGCACTTTACAGGCTTTGTGGAGCTTTGGATTCCTCGGGTGACATGCATATGTCCTCACACACAGGAAATCCCCTTCTCCATGGACACTGGTGGGCTGCTGGGCTTTCTGAGAGCTGACGCCCCCTGTATGTTTCAGTGGGCAGTCCTCCCACTCACCCTCATCTTAACGGAACCTGCTCGCCCTAAGCAGGACCCGACAAGGACACGGTGAGGGCCCAGTTCTGCTGTTATGTGATTTACACTGGTAGAAAGAGGGAGGCGGTGGATCAAAGGCAAGCAGACTTTAGGGCTCTAGTTATGTGTGGCAATGTTATGAAACTGAAGAGAGGACATTTTATAAAAGTATTTGAGACTATGGTGGCCTTAGAAAAGATGGTGGCATGTAAAGTCCAAAGTTTTTGGACAGTAAGATTTTTAATGTGTTTGAAAGAAGTCTCTTCTGCTCACCAAGCCTGCATTTATTTGATCCAAAGTACAGCAAGAACAGTAAAATTCTGAAATATTTGTACTATTTAAAATAATTTGATAATTCTTTGATAAACAGAAAGATCAGCATTTATCTAAAATAAAAAGCTTTTGATAGAAATTAATACTTTGATGTAGCAAGGATGCTTTAAATTGACATTTATAATGTTACAAAACATTTCTATTTCAGACAAATGCTGTTCTTCTTTCTATTCATAATTGAAACCTGAAAAAATTCTACTCAGCTGTTTTTTAACATAATAATAATAATAATAAAAATAAATGTTTTTGAGCAGAAAATCAGAATATTAGGATGATTGTTGAAGAATCATGTGACTTTAGTAATGATGCTAAAAAATCAGCTTTGAAATCACAGGAATGAATTATATTTCAAAATATATTCAAATAGAAAACTGTTCTTTTAAAATAGTTAAAATATTTTAAAATTGTAATGTTTTAGCTGTACTTTGCATCAAATAAATGCTGGCTTGGTGAGCAGAAGAGACTTATTTAAAAACATTAAAAATCTTACTATTCAAAAACTTAGTAGTGCATTTTCTAAGGTGAAATCATCAATTAATTTACAAATATCATTATATTTTTGCAGTGTCACAGCACACGACCTTTTACAACCTTGTCAAAAATGTCCAATTTACTCTTCAGTGAGACCCGAGACAACACTGTTTCCCCTTTCAAAGGCCCAGGTTCGTCAAAAAATTAAATAATGCTGTTAAGCTGTGCAAATCCCAGAGCCAAGCCATACACATGCTGTAAACGGTAAGCCTGTGGGTAAACTACTTTGTTTGGTTAACAAACAAACATCAGCAATGCAACCAAACAGGAATACGCCAACATGCTTGTCTACTAGTATTGTAGGTGATGTTTTTTCAAACCAACCCATTACCAACCTGCAGTTAAATTTTACAGTTTTGCAATCAACTTTGCACCTTACAGTAAGGTTACATTTTTTTTGTGTTATTTAAAGGGATAGTTCACCCAAAAATGAAAATTCTGCCATTAATTCCTCACCCTCGTGTCTTTCCAAACCCGAAAGACTTTGTCTCATCTTCAGAACACAAATTAAGATATTTTTGATGAAATCCTGGAGTTTTCTGATCCTGCATAGACAGCAACACAACTGACATGTTCAAAGCACAGAAAGGTAGCAAAGACATCATTAAAATAGTCCATGTGACTTCAGTGGTTCAACCCTGATTTATAAAGTCACGAGAATACTTGTGATACTTGTGATACTAATGAGAATCAGGTACTGTCCTGAACACGCATTAAAGACTGATACGGAAGAGAAGAAATTGTTGAATAAATCATTATTTTCATTTTCTTTGTGCACAAACAGTATTCTTGTAGCTTCATAAAATTAAGGTTGAACCACTGATGTCACATGGACTATTTAACAATGTTCTTACTACCTTTCTCAGCCTTGAACGTGTCAGTTGCGTTGCTGTCTATACAGGGTCAGAAAGCTCTAGGATTTCATCAAAAATATCTTAATTTGTGTTCTAAAGACGATCGAAGTCTTACGGGTTTGGAACGACATAAGGGTGAGTAATTAATGACAGAATTTTCATTTTTGGGTGAACTATCCCTTTAAATAATTAGGTATTGTGATTTAAAAACAAACAATACCTTTACAGTATTTGTTAAAGTTAATTTCTACATTCAAAACCACTAAAAAAAGTCTCAAGGCTGCATCAAAAATACAGTAAAAACAATAATATTATGAAATATTTTTAGAATTTAAAATAACTGTTTAACAGCTCACTGCTTAATATTTTCATGCATCTTTGATGAATAGAAAGTTCAAAAGAACTATTTCTTTAAAACATAATTCTTCTGAGACAACGTAAAAGTTTTTACTATCACTTTTGATCAACTGAATACATCCTAGCTGAAAAAAAGTAAATAAAAATAAATAAAAGACCCCAAACCTTTGAATAGCAGTGCTGTATATTATAAACAAGCATGAATTAAACAATAAGCAAAAGTATCTGTATACATTAACATTACAGATGCTTTAAAAAACTGGTTCCTTTTATTTGATCATACCCAAATATTATTAACAAATTTACCTTAGCTAAAATAAACCTTGTACCACGTTACTGTAACACCCACCGCAATGCATTTCTCCTCTTGAGCTTTTAACTGCATTTTTCTTCTTTCACGAATGAGAAAGTTAGAGATGGATGGAGGGAGAATGAGAGATAGAGAAAGGGAGAGAGAGGTAGAAAAAAAGGAAAGCAGGAGATAAAGAAGAAGAAACGTAATTAACCTCCTTTGCGGGGAGAATTCTATTACAAAAACCTATTCTGCCATGCAAAGTGGGACTTGGAGATGTGACAGGCCGTGGAGGGAAAAGTCAGAGGCTGTCTGCATCTTAAAACAACTTCCAATTTGCGTCCCCTATCTTTCCTCAACCTCACTGAAGCTGGAAATTGATCAATGCACACTTAGAGAGGAGAGAGAAGAACACAGCACACACTAAACCAACTATTTCATGTTTACGTGGCATGTGCCGTATAGAAATAACCTGCAGATTGAGGAGATTTTGAAGGTGGCACGTTTTTTTTCTTCCCCCTTACTTTCTCATGGAAGTGGAAACTGTGATGCACCAGAGTGACATTCAACCACAAAACACATCAAGCGCAGAAAAAATATCCTCGCGATGAAAATGTCACAGAGTCCTTCCCCCGGTAATCAGTTTGCGAGCATTTCTCACTCATTACATGACAGGATGAAAAATTGCGCTCTATCGTTTTGCTGTTAAAAGGGAGACTAGGTGCCGTGAAAAGGCCAGCAGATGCTTCTTTTGAGCCGCTTCCATGAAGAGGCTGCGCTGCGTGAGAGCCCCGGGAGAAAGAAGCCTGAAATGGCAGGGGTTAATAAAGTCCATTTTGTAGTTAGAAATAACACAAGTGTTCGAGGGGAAATTACAGAGGGGGCGTCAATATCCTCTAAAAATAATTACACTCCAAATACTTCCTCTCGCTCTACCCCCCACCACTGCCCGCCCTCGAATGGCCCCCGGCCCTGGGGGTTTGATTGACAGCTCCGCTGGGGCGAGTGTGCCATCCGTGTGCCATGCAGGGACGAGCGCTGGCAGCCGGTGAAGAGAAGCCCAAGGAAAGACAGAGGGACAAAACTGGCCTTTGTGGCTCAGAGCTGGCAACAACTGCTACAGGTGTCCTTTTCACCAGCCGAGTTTGTAAACCATTCGGGAAGATACTCCCATTTTGGGTCAGTCCCTAAACACGATCATCCATCGTGAGCGAAAGTAAAATAACCGAACTAGAGGTCTACTATTATAAGAAACAATTTGGAAATGTAAATAATAATAACAATCATGTAATGGAAAATTAAACGATAATTATAAACATATAAGTACATATTTATTTGAAGTTTTAAATAACATAAAGGTTATTGGAGTAGGGTTTCCAATAAAACGAAGGGTTTTTCTAGTTTTTCTCATTAAAAACGTTTAATTTAATGTGTTACTTGCCACTTCTGTATAATTCTTTTTGAAATTTACTAGCAATTTCTGAGTGAAAATAGTCTTTCTTTCTTTCTTTCTTTCTTTCTTTCTTTCTTTCTTTCTTTCTTTCTTTCTTTCTTTCTCCAGTGTACAGGCTTAAGAAAGAAGTAAATCTGGTAAATAGTCTGAACATTTTTTGTTACCAATATAATACAAATATAATAAAAATATATATACTGTATGTATAAAATACATACAAAACAAGAGTATGTTACATATCATATTTACTATTACACTACCAGTCAAAAGCTGAAGTTCTAATATATAATATATATATATATATATATATATAAACATATGTTTTTAAAACTCAAAATGTATTATGGTTTCTACAAAATATGATAAATAACTTAAGTAAATAAATAATCAAAATAAATAAATAAATTCTAACATTTTAGCTTTGCATCACAGGAATACATTTAAATTTTAATTTGAAAATATATTAAACAGAAAACAGTTATTTTAAATTGAAATAATATTTCACAAAAATACTTTTTAATTGTATTTTGGTGAAATAAATGCAGCCTTGGAATAAATAAATAAATTCCAAACTTATGATTTGTGTATATAATAACATATATTTCTAGATTTGGCTCAGTGATTTACTTTGACAGATGTCACTAATTTTCATAGTAAATAAATAAACACAGATACATTATTAGAAAAATGTTTCTTAAGATTTAAAAGAAATTCATTCAGATTTAGAATTTATATTTAAAGCAGTAAAATAAGTTTTCTTAGTTAGATTGTTTTGGTAACACTTTACAATAAGGTTCATTAGTTAATTATTTCAGTTAACATGAACAAAGAATGAACACTTCTATGTCAATTATTAATCTTAGGTAATGTTAATTTCAACATTTACTAATGCTTTATTAAAACCACAAGTTGTGTTTGTTAATGTTAACGTTAATGCACTGTGAACTAACATGAACTAACAATGAACAACTATATTTTCATTAACTAACATTAACAAAGATTAATAAATACTGTAATAAATGTATTGTTTATTGTTTGTTTATGTTAGTTAATACATTAACATTAACTAATGGAACCTTGTTGTAAAGTGTTACTGTTGTTGTTTTTTTACAAACACAAGTGCAAAATTGCTCTTTTCTTTTTTTAATGCTTAAGTCAAATAAGAACTGGGCAGGAATTTGCAGAATGCTGTGTTTTATGTTCAGTGCCACAAATAATTACAAAGGGTGATGAATCGAACTTTCCCACATGGACACAAATGTCTTGTATTATCATTAACTATACCCTGCAGAATAATACAATTTGCTTCACAGACTGTACCTGATTGGTGTGCGTGTGTCTGTGTATGCGTGTCTCTGTGTGTAAATTACTAACGGAAAGTGACTTGACCGGGTAGCATCTGCATGCTTCGCGTTCCTCCATTTCTGAGCTTATGAGAGTAGATGTGAATGTAAACCACATTAGACTGTTCCCCAGCCAGGAAATATACTACATGTCAGTCTGCATTCCATTTGAGCTCTCAGTGATTGGTTCCTACATTTCATTATGCTAAACGTGGTGTTTTACAGAAGACGAAGCATTTTACAGGGACGAAAAGCCAGAAAAAGCATCATGGGAGCAGCCAAGCGTTCCAGCGCTGAACACAGACTGCCCGCTGCCAGCTGCTTCCCATGCGCCGGTTTTTAAAAGCACCTGACAGGTACTACAGTATGCCATACGCAACAGTAACAAATACAACACGTCTGAGAAGTGAAAGCAGTGCTGCAGAGGTTTTCTTTCAATGTTATTAAAAACTAATAGTTCTGTACTGTTCTGCAATAGAGAAATTACAATAATGTGTTATTCTCTTTGTGATGTAAATATACACTACTGTTCAAAAGGTTAAGGTCATTTACTGATTGACTGAAAGAAATTAATACTTTTATTCAGCAAGGATGCATTAAATTCATCAAAAGTGACAGTAAAGATAATTATAATGTTACGAAAGGTTTCTTATTTATCTATTTAAAAGAATCCAAAAATATTAGGCAGCACCTCTGTTTTCAACAGTGACAAGAAATTTTTGTTCAAATCAGCATATTAGTATGATTTTTGAAGGGTCATGCGATACTGAAGACTGGAACAAGGACTGATGAAAATTCAGCTTCGCTGTCATATAGTCAAATATAAAAATTATTTTAAATTGTAATATTTCACAATATTACTGTTTTACTGTATTTTTGATCAAATAAATACAGCCTTGCTGAGCATAAAAGACTTCTTTCAAAAATAGGTATCTATCTATATATATATATATATATAAATGCTATACATTGTGAAAAGTCAGATATTTGCTGTTGCTAAATACTATGGAAGCTCATTTCCGCCGCTGAATAAAAAAAATAAATAATAATTCTCGCATTTGTCAGTTTACATCTCGCAATTCTGACTGTTTGTATAACGCAATTCTAAGAAAAAAGTCACAACTGTGAGTTTAAATCAGTTTGAGTTTAAATCAGTTAAAATTTCTCGCATTTCTGAGTTTATATCCCACAATTCTGACTTTATTTCTCAACATTAAAAGTTTATGTCGCAATTCTGACTTTATTTTTTAAAGGTCTGAGTTTGTCTCGCAATTCTGACTTTATTTCTCAAAATTCTGAGTTTATATTCCACAATTCTGACTTCACATCCTGCAATTGACTTTATATCCTCCAATTTTGACATTATATACCACAATTCTGTCTTTATTTCTCAAAATTCTGAGTTTATATCTCAAAATTCTGACTTTATTTCTCAATATTGCAAGTATGTCTCACAACTGACTTCATATCCCACAATTCTGACTTTGTATCTCACAGTTCTGATTATATTTCTCTTAACTATCCTGAAATTCTGACTTTATATCCAACAATTCTGACTTTATATCTCACAATTCTGACTTTATTTCTCAAAGTTCCAAGTTTGTCTTGCATTTCTGACTTTAATTCTCAAAAAATTCTGAGTTTATATCTCACAATTCTGACTTTATTTCTCGCAATTGCAAGTTCATATCCCACAATTCTGAATTTACTTCTCTCAATTGCAAGTTATATCCCACAATTCTGACTTCATATCCTGCAATTGACTTTATATCCTCCAATTTTGACTTTATATCCCACAATTCTGACTTTATTTCTCAAACCTGCAAGTTTATATCTTACAGCTCTGACTTTATTTCTCAAAATTCGGATTTTATATCCCACAATTTTGACTTTATATCTCACAGTTATGATTTTATTTCTCGTAACTGCAAATTCATATCCCGCAAGTATGACTTTATAACTTGCAATTACGAGTTTATATCCTGCAATTCTGACTTTATATCTCAGTTTTGACTTTTTTTTAATCAAAATTCTGAGTTTATATTTCACAATTCTGACTTTATTTCTCACATTTGTGAGTTTATATCCCACAATTCTGACTTTGTATCTCGCAATTCTGATACTATTTCTTGTAACTGCAAATTCATATCCCGCAATTACAAGTTTATATCTTGCAATTCTAACGCAATATTTCACAATTCTGACTTTTTCATGCAATTGCGAGTTTATATCCCACAATTCTGACTTTATTTCAATTACAAGTTTATATCCTGCAATCCTGACTTTATATCTCGCAGTTCTGACTTTATTTCTCGCAATTGCGAGTTTATATCTCACAGTTCTAAGGAAACTCACAATTATTAGATAAAAAGTCATAATTACCTTTTTACATTTTTCAGTGGCAGAAACAGGCTTCTATTAAATACCGACATCTTACAAAAAAAAGGTGTTTTTTTTTTTTTTTCAGTTTTGCAATATCAATTTCACACTGTTGGCAGCTACTACAGTTTCATGTCATGCACTGAGCAAGTGCAAGAACGTGCTATCTTGAATGCATGTGACGTGAAAGGCAAAGTGTGTCTGATGTTCAGAAACATAATAACATGTATAAATACATTATTATAATTAATAATCCACTACAGAAATAAACATATTTTGTAATTAAAAATTTAATATGAAAAAAAAAAACAGAATCATTACTATACTGATCTCAGACTTTTGAAGCCCACTATATAATGTTTGTGTATGATGACTTGTGGCAAGAATGGTTCAGAGCTTATACAAGTCTCAAAAACCTCTCAAAATGCCTCAGCTGCACACTGATCTCTGGAAAAGGAAGTAAACATCCCCAATTAGAGGTCTGGTAGCTATTTTCATCCGCAGCTTGTACTTCTGTGGAGCGCTCAATGCCTGTTATTATGGACATATGTACATCCACACATACATACGCTTACAGATACACACACTCTCACACACGCTACTTAAGGTGTGTACAAGGCTGGTAAAACGGCTGCCTTTCTCCAGTTTGCCTGTCATTTCCAGCCCGTGGTTTTTGTTTGTGCAGAGAGGGACTGGGAATTGCAAATGTGACCAGTTTTACTCAACCATTGCTGACATTTCCTATCTATGCATTCGGAAGGTCATAATTTGAAAGAAATCGGTCAATATGCTAAATGTGCACCTTTATGTCTTGTGAGGAGCGATAAGCCCATCTCTAGATTTTCCTTCTTTCCACTTGGGTGTTCAGACAAAACAATCAAAATCCATTTCAAAAGACCACTTATAATATGCTGAACCATGATTCAACATTTCATTGCACTAAGCTACATAACGTTTGCATGACTGTAGAACACAGTGACAGACAGAAGCAGAAATGGTAAATATTCATAATAAATGTTAAAGGAATAGAAAAGAGGAAAAAAAAAATAAAATACCTAGGTCTGTCATAAAGCCTGTAAAGTTCTAAAGCATAACTATGGCCAGCACGTTGCAGACTCATCTGATTTACATGCTCCATGTTCAAGATACAATGATCATGAGGAGGAGGTCCAGCTGTATAAATATATAGTTCAAGTAAAAGAGAACTGATTACTTTCCTAATCATTTATCTTATACCAGACAAAGAGACAGAATAATTAATAGGTGTTTAACTCATGAATGACTCATTTATCCCAAAGCCGGGCACTGGTAATTTCCAAGTTATTGCCATTTACATTGTTGCTGATTGCACAAGACCCAGGTCAGCATATTTTTACCAGTCTTAATGGTAATTACGTGTTGTGTGAGCCTGTGGTCACTGGTTGCTACTTTGTTCCCTGCTGACGAGTCAGACCTTTGATTAACCTGAACCGTGACCGAAGTTATTTATTTCATTATTTTTCTTGCAATTTAAAACACTACGAAAACTTGTAAGGACAAGTTCCCCTTATCAAAATGAAACAGAACTAATTACAAATACAAAACACTACCTAGACTGATGAAATAAAGAAAAAATATAGTAAACATGCTATGCCAAATAACCCGTATTAACCTCTTTATACCAGCAACAAAAGTATTTTGGAATATATTTATACTGCGGGGCTGTTGAAGGCGTAAGCAGTTCCAGGCAGGTCTTAACCGTATTTCCTGTCCATATCACTTTGCCAGATTATTTCAGTTATTTCAAAGGTCCTCGCACAGTACAACAGCAAATCCTCACAAAGACAATGACAAAGCCAATAAATGTAACAAATAATAGGATGAAAATGCTAAACTATTTTATGTATTCATACAAAATTATATTTTATTCGTAACCAAAAACATGCTTTCTTTCTCTCCCTCTCTCTCCCATACAAATATGCTCCCATGATGTCAATTTTATTATTACAGGTTTACTGCGGACAAGCAACACTACTCTCTGTAGTTATGTGGTGACCCAGCTGTTCTTGAAGCAGTTAAACTTACGTGATAGTTTTGGCACAGTCTCTATTTTTGCTGTGCTGTGCCCCAAAGTGTTTGCAAAATTTTTTTGCAAAAAGTGCAAAAAAATGGACAGAATAAGCATGTCTAGTGTGTTTTAACAAGAATTAGAATAAGTCAGAAGTAAAAATGACAAATATAATATGTATAAGATGGTTTACCCATTTAGACTTGTTTTTAATTATTCAGTTTGGGTGAAAGTATGGTAAACGGCACATTCTACATTGAAGTGTGACTGAAACGACATGATCTGAGCCGTTTTCTTGGTTGTGTTTGTTGTTTACATGCGAATCCCCAACTTTCCCCCACTTTCAAGACAAACAAGTTTATAAATGACCAACTTCTGAAAACAAATTTATAGTTGTCTTTGTAAAGAAATACAGTATGTAGCTTTGGAGCCACTGCTGTGACGCTGTACAAAAATCTGGAGTTAAAGGGATAGTTCACCCAAAAAATAAAAATGACCCCAAGACAGTGTTAATTTCGTTGAATCATTTTTGTCATAATTTTCATCAGCAACATTTTTTCACTGATGAAAACAATAGGATAACGAAACAAAAACTGGTTTTGGATGACAAAACTATGACTATGACGAAAATCTATTGACATTTTCGTCAACAAATAAAAATGAAACAAAAATGTTAGGAAGGGATGATCTGGGACGAGATTCAGTCAGAACGAATCTGCTGTGTGGTTAGGAGGTTAGATGCGTACATTTGAACTGTATCAAAGCCTGATCTATCCAGCGGGACATAAGCTAGTATACATTTGCTGCATGGCTCATTAAACGTTTAAAATGTCAATATCTGGGAGTAAAACTAGCGCAGATTTGGATAAATTTGACGATGCAAAAAAGAACTCACTTTGGTCTGGTTTTCTGGGCACACACACACTGAAGCAGCGACTCTGACACAGCACGAGTACTCTTTGCGTCGCACGAAAAGAGAAATACACACAAAATTACAAAGTATTCATGTACACACTTGGTTACGTCTTATTTGAACGTAAACAGTTGGGAAAATATCAGACATGTATCAGTACATTGCATTCGGATTTAAAGGGACAGCAGCCTAATTTAGTTGCTGTTGTCTGAGTCATTGATGTTAACCAAGTAACAAAAGAAAGACAGAAAATCACTCACTGCTCTTGACTGAATCACTTTAGTAGCCCTAATAAAGATTAGTCTAAATTTATTTATATAAATATATATGCCTGCTTGAAAGAATGAAGAATGTGGTAAACAAACTGTTATAAAAAATGCATAATTAGCCTATATAACCAGACCACGTACTTGTTTCTTTATGAGAAGTGGTTTCATTTAAGTTTAATATAAAGGCATGTTGTGTGTCACCGCAGTTAAATCTGTGTCTATTATTATAAACCTTAATATCAAACCTATACAATGAGTTTGGTAATTTTAAAGAGATGCTTAATAAATGCATTACACTGTAACTAAACCTATTAGATTTTAGCCAACTAAATATACTGTAGATTTAGTTGGCTAAAATCTTTTGATATTTCGTTGACTAAAACTAAATGGCATTTTAGTCAAAAGACTATGACTAAGACTAAATCAAAATTTGCTGTCAAAATTAACACTGCCCCAAGACTTATTCAGTTCTTTCACATCTTGCAACCAGTATGCACAAAATGTCAGTATATCCTCGTAAACACAGCCGTTTTTTGTCTAAAATATATGTAAACAGATGACAAAAAAAAAAGCATGTGTAACAGTAGTTTTAGATCCGCGTGCATTCTGTTAAAGAGACAGTAGTCCAATAAACGTGTTGCCTGCCATTTATGTTAATCAAAGAACAAAAGAAAATCATTAGCTGATCTTGACTTTAATGAGGACTGATCTATATTTTATTCATGAAAAGTAAACTATGCAGTGTTTTTACAATTCTGATTTCAGTTTCTCTACATGTATTCAGTTGTATTTATGTAATTATGTTGTTGTTAATTGATTTGTTTATCCCTATTTTATTACTAACCGTTTACTTGTCTTTAACAATTTAATGTTTAAAATGAATTATAGTCTAGTTGTTTTTGCTGTGGTATTTTTTTATTCAAATCACAGGCAAAATTTCCTCTTGTAGGCCTAAGTGTTCTGTAGGCTGCTGAATTTTGCTCATGTTACTCAGCTGCAACAGAACACTTTAAAAAAAAAAAGGAATAAATGTTTAACATCTTTTTTTATTATTTTAATCTTATTGGAACTGAAAATACAAATCGATAAGGACTGGAACTGGTAAGAATCAGAATCAGAATTGCTCAAATTCAAACGATACCCAACCCTAGTCAGGAATTTGAAGTACAAAACGAAGGTTTGTAAATAAAAATCTGTTGCTGTAAACTTGGTTCTTGCAAGACTAGCATGTTCTTACCACAGCTATAACTGTCGTATTACGGTTTATAAAGTTCTAAATATGTATATTTATCTTACACAAATGCATCGATTCACTTCAGAAGCCTTTATTAAGAGCCGCGTGGACTTTTTATGATGGACGGACCCTTTTTTGGGCACCAAAATCTTGACCACCATTCACTGCCATTATGAAGTTTGGAAGAGCCAGTACATTTTTTAATAACTCTGATTGTATTTGTGAGAAAGAAGAAAGTCATATACACCTAGGATGGCTTGAGGGTGAGTAAATCATAGGTAATTTTCATTTTTGGGTGAACTATTCTTTTAAAATATTAAACATTTAAATATTATTACAAAGTAATGTTCATTTTATATTACACTTATAATGTTAATTTTTCTTTTGGCGATGCTGATACATTTGTTTTGATAGACATACTCCAATTCATGATTCATGTCATTCATGTCGTTCCATACCTGTATGCTGTTGTTTTCCCATGCTACACAAAACTACAAACCCCAAACCTCTTTCAAAAATTAAGTATCATTGAAACACACTACATATACATGTAGCAAATATTTGGAAGTGGCATTCCAACATGGTAAGGTAAGCAGCAGAGAGAGCAGGAGAGAGCAGAAGAAAGAGAGTGTGGGTTTGTTTAGGGCTTGGTGCATATAGCTGATAAGGAATGTGCAGACTCATGCCTGCAATAAACAAAAGCAGGAGCCTTTCCCTGTGAGACTACCCATCTCTCCCAGTCCTTAATCCAGTCTACGCATGCTACAGCAATGCCACCCCCAAACCCCTGCCAAACACAGCCCGATAAACCATGTTTGCATGATGCAACACCAACGGTTAAGACCCCTGGGAAGCTACATGAAATTACAATTACTTATATGGTCACATAAAATCAATTTTGAGTCTGTAAAGTAAAATAATTTTATCAGTGTGCAGCACTGATTAACATAGGATTATCCTGACAAACAAACACGCAAACAAAACACACACAGAGGGTACCGTGTCCTCTACAACAAAGAGAACGGCCTATTTTAGTGCTGATTGCTCAAACGGTGATTTAATTCTCTCCAGCCTTGTTCAAAATATATCCTTGAATGACCACAACTACGGTTATCGAGCGAGAGCGTGAATTATGCAAGCCTGGGGATCAATAGTGAATTATTCTCAGTGAAGCTATTAGCTTATTCATCCTGGACATGTTGAATCTATTGGATATGTAATTGCTGTGCATGAGCTAAATGTCACATCTGGTTTCTGTAAAATGAAATAATCTTTTAATCGATGCCTTTTCATGCAATACAAAGCAAACAGCTGGAGAATTTAAACCTGAATCAATGCACACAAAACTACAGTAAATGTGCCCATAGATTTGTTTTATAATTGTTTATTGGAATGTGAACATAAACTGTCAATGAAGCAAATATGAACTGTACTTGTTTTACTGGATGCACTTATGTAAAACATTACCAAAGGGGTAATAGTTAACGTGACCAGTTAACTCTTACTAGAGGCAAAAATCATTTATTATTTTGTATAATAGGTAAAGACAATGATGTCAGGTTGTATGCATTAAGATTTGTTAAAGGATTAGTTCATTTCCAAAACAAAAATGTACAGATAATGTACTCACCCCCTTGTCATCCAAGATGTTTATGTCTTTCTTTCTTCAGTTGTAAAGAAATTGTTTTTTGAGGAAAACATTTCAGGGATTTTTTTTTTTCCATATAGTGGACTTCTATGGTGCCCATGAGTTTGAACTTCCAAAATGCTACCAGAAGTTGGAGGAGAAAATGAGATGGGAGTTTTTCGACATACCCTAACTGTATTAAACCGGAGTGCACAGAGTACGCATGCGCATCGCAGAACTAGACAAGACGAGCATTTGAGGTTAAAAAGTATATAAATTGCACTTTTTTCGAAAATAACTGATCGTTTCGCTAGGTAACACCCTTCTTTCTCGGGCTGGGATCGTTTAGAGCCCTTTGAAGCTGCATTTAAACTGCATTTTGGAAGTTCAAACCATTGAAGTCCACTATATGAAGGAAATTCGTGAAATGTTTTACTCAAAAAACATAAATTCTTTACGACTGAAGAAAAAAGAAATGAACATTGTGGATGACAAAGGGATGAGTAAATTATCTGTAAATTTTTGTTCTGGAAGTGAACTAGTCCTTTAATGTATCATGGAAAATGTATGATACACGTATCTGTAAAATAATAAATGTATGTTAGTTCATGATATCTAATGCATTAAAGTTGACTAGCTAAACATTACTGTAAAATGTTACCACTTCATTTAAACAAAGAATTATAAGTTGACCTTTAAATTAATGATAAAAAGGAAACAAACCATAATAAAGCTATAGAAGATTTTAAAATGCACACTTTCTGCACCAGCCGAAAAATTGCCTTTAACCCTTAAATGCGTGAATGTTTCACCAATCACTATTACATATTCGGGTCTTTAGCGACCCGGACCTATATATCCAGCACGGATGGATCTCTAACTTCTGCAATAGCAAAAAACTTTCTTGATATTTTAAGAACAATTATTGAAGAATAAAATAAAGCATATTTCGTTACTTTTTAAAACTTAGAAGGGTTTAGTTTGAGCAGATGATTTTATCATCGCCATCATCCTCAGAGCACGTTTCCACAGTACATTCAGCATCTGGCTCATATTCGCATAACTATCATTTTCAATGACTTCAAAATCAAGTTTTATCACTGACAGCTTATTCACCACATTCACCATCAAATGACAGTGACATTTATATTTTATGGCATACAGTAATTGCTCTGCAGTTACTTTTCTTTTTTTGCTGATGATATTTAATTTGTTTTATGCAAAAGAATTGTTTTAATTATGAGTAAAACATCACTATTGTCTATTAAACAATAAAGGTGAATTGCATGTATTAAGTCATCAGATATTTTAATATTTTTGCGCAGAAAAAATATACTTACACTAATACACACCTCGGGTCTCTAGCAACCCTAAACTCTTAAAAATAAAGGTGCTTCACGATGCCACAGAAGAACCTTTTTTGTCTAAATGGTTCAGTAAAGAGCCTTTAACATCGGAAGAACCTTTCTGTTTCACAAAAGGTTCTTTGTGGCGAAAGACAGTTCTTCAGATTATAGAAAGGTAAAAAAGAGATAGTTCTTTAAAGAACCTTTTACTGAATGGTTCGTCTATGGCATCGCTGTGAAGAACCTTTTAAAGCACCTTTATTTTTAAGAGTGTATACACTATTTTAAAAAAAAAATCATCACAAAACAGACATTCTTTTAAATGTGATTCTTTTATATTGTTTACATTGAATAGATTGACGAATACAAAGAAAGTTGATGTCTAACTTATAAAATGAAGGAGGGAGAGGGCAGTGAATGACGTCCCGGGTCGCTAAAGACCCGAGGTATGCATTTAAGGGTCAATGATTTACTCTCCCTCAAGCCACCCTAGGTGTATATGACTTTCTTGTTTCATACGAATACAATCAGAGTTATATTAGAAATTGTTCTGGCTCTTCCAAGCTTTATAATGGCAGTGAATGGGTGTTGAGATTTTAAAGTTCAATAAAGTGCATCCATCCATCATAAAAAGTGTTCCACACGGCTCCGGGAGGTTAATAAAGGTCTTCTGAAGCGAATCGAAGCGCTTGTATATGAAAAAACAAAAATGTTATAAACTACAATATCTAGCTTTTGCTAACTGTTGTACACATGTTCACGAGAGTGTGGCGTTCCAGCAGATGACATAAGAGTTTTAAGTATGGATATTTTTCTTACACAAATGCTTCGATTCACTTCAGAAGGCCTTTGTTAACCCTCCAGAGCTGTGTGGAGTACTTTTTATGATGGACGAATGCACTTTATTGGACTTTAAATTCTCAACAGCCATTTACTGCCATAATAAAGCTTAGAGGAGACAGGGCATTTTTAATATAACTCCGAATGTATTCGTCTAGAATGGCTTGAGGGTGAATAAATCATCGGGTAATTTTCATTTTTGGGTGAACTATCCCTTTAGGATGAATGTGAATGTTAATAGTAAAAGAAACTGATTACTTTACTCTATACGTTCACATCTATAGGCCTGTGATATATTGTATTTTGTGCAAAGTAATCTTCAAGTAGTTTTTGTAGTTGGTTAGCTTTTGATAGACAACAAACGGGTATATAAGTGTCATGTTTGTACTCTTGACTTCTCTGCATCGTTCCTTCGCTGTATTTACAGTAGAAGAGAAAGAGGGGGCTTTCTCCTCCATAGCATCCATATCTGCTTCCCTTTTGATTAGAAATGTATTCAAATATTGCCTTCTAATACTTTTTCCCCCATTCGTCTATGCACCATTGCACACGAGATTAAGCACTAGGTGAATTTTCCCACAAATCCCAGGGTGGAGAGGCAAGATAAACACACTCCATTGAGTTTGCCATTGCAATTACCTTATAGGAGTTTTTAAAAGAGAAAGAAAGAAAAAAAGGAAAACGGAAAAAGAACTTATGGGCTCCATGGAAGATGTTCATTTTGTTCTGTGCAGTTCACAGAATGATGAATTGTCCCATAGCATTGTAAACTAAAATCTAAACATGCATTTGAGGTTGTAACCTTAATCTTTATCTTCACAAATGCAATTTAAACACCGGCTGAACGCATATACACTTCTTAGTAAAATTATTCAGCAAAAATGACATAATTCAGTTCAAATCAATACTACTTGCTCTATTTGCCCTACAAGGCAAATCAAAGCCGTGACACATGCCTACGTGTGAAATGAGAAAAGCAAACAAATTTAATAACGCAGACACAGTTCGCCGTAAAAGCTTTCCTTTTACTATTAATATATGTATGGAAGAATGTATGAGTGTTTCTTCGCTCTAAGTCTGCCTCATAAAATGATCCGGCCCACAGATTGACTTATCTATCTGAATCCAATTTTCATGTTCACTGGCTGCAATGAGTGCCCTTATCCCATGATGAGTTACACCTCCCCTATCAGCTCCTGATAAACAGACAGAGCATTGCAGCTGGCCTCTGAAGTGAGAATGCACCCATAGATACTGCCATGAATAAAACACCGCAGAAGGACATGCACATCACCTCAGCGCAATGGATTCGGCCCATACCATTCACCACAGAGATACTGAGCAAATGCCTGCAGCAAATGGCTGTACGTACTTTGTTGTTGTTCTGAATACTGACTAAATCAACAATTTGAACTACATTCACCCCTGAACACATCGTTTTGTGCTATACTCAAAAACATGAACAGCATGGCCAATTTCTTCGCCTTGTGGGCTGTTGACTAAAGTTGGTTTACCTTTAAAGTCCCCCTGTAGTGAAAATCAAGATTTTTATGTTGTTTATTTGTCTATGTGGTGTTTTTAATATGCTTTTAGACAAACCATGTCCCAGTCCATTAATCAACACCATTGCTGAGTATTTTCTCCTTAAATCTGTAGTTTCCCAAAGGCTGTCCCAGAAACGCAGTGTGAAACAGTCCTTTTTTCGCTACGTCACAAAATATGTAACCAATCACGTCAAAGGATAGATTCCTATCATTAGCATGCAAAATATACCAATAGACCAATTTCGAGTAGAAATTGAATAATTTTGTATGGGTCAAAATTATTGATTTTTCCTTTTATGCTAAAAATCATTAGGAAATTAAGTAAAGATCATGTTTCATGAAGATATTTTGTAAAATTCCTACTGTAAATATAGCAAAACTTAATTTTT
>JAHKKF010526576.1:19962-35077 GCA_019740295.1 Labeo calbasu
ACTCTCAGGCCATCCTAAATGAATGTTTCTTAATGGCATCTTAAATCACATTTCATAAGCATTACATCACTTGCTCTAGATCCTCTGCAGTGAATGGGTGCTGTCAAAATGAGAGTCCACACAGCTAAAAAAAACACACACACAATAATCACAATAATCCACCATTAATTGATGGACATATGAATGTCATGTGAATTACTTGTGGATTATTGTGATGTTTTTTTCAGCTGTTTGGACTCTTATTCTGACGGCACCCATTCACTGCAGAGGTGCAGATTGGTGAGCAAGTGATGTAATGCTGAATTTCTCTAAATCTCTTCATGAAAAAACAAACTCATCTACATCTCAGATGGCCTGACGGTGAGTATATTTTCATCAAATGGGTGAACCATTCCTGTAATGTAATCAATGAACTGGGGAAGTATGGAGTTATCTATTAGTTAGATTTTACCCTATTCACCTGTTTTGCCTTTAACTGAAATAAAATCATTTATTCAAAATATGTAACAAACATGTTTTCAGGGGTCGTGTCAGGTAATAACAACTGAACATTTTACACTGTGTTTGCACTGTGACTTCCCTGTGTGTAATAAAAAATAAGCCTGCTGCTGAGATGAAAAGCAGAGTATAAATGCATATTCTGAGTGAATAGATGAATCACTGTGAGCCACCATATCTATTAAGGTTTCTGTCTAAGCCATCAAAGAGTTACATTGGCAAGAATGATTATAACCAAACTGATGTACACCTCTAGTTTTCAAATCCCTATACAAGCATGTTTCATTTCTAATCTCCTAATCACTTGACCTAGTGGCAAGCTGCGTTAAAAGCATACTTTTTTACATTGATATGTAGGTCAGGAACATGTCTGTCATTAGGCTGGCTGCTAAAATGCTTTTTATGCTCTGCTTGTTTGATGTAGATTTTACTGGAAATGTAGCATTACAAGGGCAACGAATCAGCTGTGATTGTGAAGTGGGCTGTGTTTTTCATGCACCAATGTCAAGAACTTAAATACCCAATGCCAGAAAAATAACACTTCTTACCAGTGCCCCACTTTAATAGATCAGTCACTTTCAATGAGTATGCATGCACTGTTTGTCATATGCTGCTGACTTTCAACCACTCAGTATGTTCTCAAAAGCACTCCACAGTATATAATCAAAGTCGAAGCTGATTCAAATCAGTCCAATTTTAAATTCTAAAGTAAATGAAAATGAAAGTGGCTATGCAAGGGAGAGGGAAATTAGCATGCATTCAGGCATGTCACCACACTGTGCTCTAAGCCGCTCAACTGTGTCCCAACTGCAGAGAACATTTCTACAGACTGGCGTGACAGATGACCGTCCAAGATGCGGCTTCTGGGAATCACGTCAAAATTGGCCGGACGTAGCCACATGGAATGAAGATGTGAGCTTCTGTTTGTTGATATCTGGCAACATCCCACAGCTAGAGATTAAGAGCCTTATTGATTCAGGTGTAAAGCATCACATTTCTGTTGATTTTTGGTTTTTCATTACTTTCCTATTTGCCTACCTCGTGTTCATCTATTTGGCACCAGGTGTCCAAACCTGTTCCTGAGTAACCACTGTCCTTCAGAGTTTAGCTTCAATCCCAATTAAAAAAAAAATTAAAAAAAGTAATCAAGGTCTTCAGACTCACTAGAAACTTAAAGTATTGAAAGTATTGAATGTATTGAAGCTGGTCGAAGCTAAACTCTGATGAAAAATACAATTTATTTGCGTGAACTGGTTCTTTTCAAGGAGTTTGGCCCAATAAACCGGTTCAGAGAACCAATTAATCAGTTCCTTATGTCAGTATACATTTATTTTCTAACAACTCAGTGTCATTTTATATAAATAAAACATTTAAATGAAATTATTTGTGTGAAAACATGATTATTGCCTTTTATTCATTTAAGTTAATGATGTTTGTGGTCACAATTTCGTGCACTGATCCTTCATGTCTGATACAAGTCATGACTGACCAATAGAGGGTTTTCACAACGTGTCATCAATCGGCCATATTGGCGCCACTGAATGTAAGCAAAGCCACTGAACAGAATAAAACTAGCATATTTTGTATTGATTATTACTGCTGAAAATGTTCAACTATTGTCATGTTTTGTGCTGTACTAATTGGTTAGACCAGGAAAAACATTTGGAGTACTATAGACCAGCAAAAGTTATAACAAATCAAGGTTAAAGAGTGTCTAAGGAACAAAATGCTTTTGTGGTTGGCCAAACTGCACTTGGATTTCCAGGGCAAGAGTCTTGACAACATTTGTGTTTGTTCTTATCATTTCCGGTCAGGTAGGTGAAATATTGGCTAATATCTTAAATAATACTCCTCGTATGCATCTTTACCACCTATTAACTTTAGTTTGTCGAAATATTGCACCCTTTCCTGCTCACTAAGTCCTTCTCTATATGATTTAGCAGATTCCACATATTTTCTCCATTATTTAGACAGCATAAATTAGCAGAACAGTGTATTTAGTGGTACATTTACCTTTAACCTTGCAGTCCATGCTGTTGTTTACATCGGAGTTTCGCTGATATGGCCGCGCATCCGGGTAACTGACCAAATCGTGACCAAAAGTGCAAATCCTCTATATTGAGTAGCCTATCCTACGCGGACATGTTCTACATGTCTAAAGTATGTCTTATAATTAATAATTTATAATCTGCATGCACAATAAACAACAGCAAAAACGCAGGTTTTTCCGTGTTTTAATAAAAATGAAGGCCTATTTACTAAAAATAGTCATAATCATATTTCCATTAAGTTTTGTAATGTACGTTCCGCTTCAGACTCGTTCAAGTCCTCGGTGATACACACGCATGTGCATAATGTGAGCAATTAACTCACTCGTTAGAATCCTCGGTAATCCTCGGCAAACTTCGAAAGTTGGTTGAACCCGCAGGTTAAACCGGCTCATTCGGTTCTTTGCGAATCGGCCGTGCGTTTGTGCGTCTTGCGTCATCAACCCGGAACTAATGTTCGATTCAGTTCGATTTTGTGAACCGGCTCGACCGGTTACTTCCTTAGAACCGACTCAAAAGAACGATTCTTTCAAGAATCGAACCGAATGCAGTATACTGGTGCTCTAATATACCCTAATATATCGTTCAAAAGTTTGGATCATACATAGAAAGAGAGAGAGATTAACCATTTTATTCAGCAAGGACACATTAAGTTAATCTGAAAATTGACCACAAAGAATAAATTCTATTGTAAATAAACTCTGCTCTTTTGAACTTTCTATTTATTAAACAATACTGGGGAAAATTAAGCAGTAGAACTCTTTTAAACATTGATAATAAGAAGAAATGTTTCTTGAACAGCAAATCAGCATATCAGAATAATTTCCTAAGGATCATTTGAAGCTGAAGACTGGAGTAATAACAATTCAGTTTTGCAAATAAATTACATTTTAAATTATATTAAAATATAAACAGATATTTTAAAATTGTAATATTTTAAAGTATTTTTTTCTGTATTTCTGATTAAACAAATACTGAGACTTCTTCAAAAACAAAAGAAAATCGTACTGAGCCCAAAATTTTGACTGAACAACTTGTATAACATGTATTGGTGGTTGTTACAAATTTCCTTCTGTAATGTGAGAATCAGAACTGTATGTACAAGTTTCGACACATCTCTCCACATTGTTTTTTTGTTCTTTTTCGATTTGTCATCCTTTGGGGGAAGGAGGCTAAACCTTAATCGAACAAATCAGACCACATATAGTCTTACCAGCTGAGAAAATACTGTCATGCTCTTTTTGAACTTTATTCCCTGTTAGTTATGCCTCTTCACACATGACTTACTTCTGTTGATAGTCTTATCTCTTGCCTGAAGCCTAAAGACTCAATGTTTCAAGCTAAATTATGAAAATACCTTTTGGACATGTTTGAACAGATTCCAACGGCAAATGCTTCAGTATATTAAAGCACTTTATTGACACACACAACACTGAACATGTACAGGCATTTACATAACAATATCCACCACACTAGCAGTCAGACATTTTTTTCAACATTTAAAGACACTATTTTGTACACCACTGTGACTAGAACAGCACAAGCGGCGAGCAATTTCTTTTCCTGCTTGCTATGTACAGTTAAATAATAGAAATCACTAAGTGACTGTGACCAGTTTTTGAAGAAAAACATCTTTTCTGGGGGAAAGGCGATAGGCAGGAGGTAAAATTGGAGTTTAATATTAATTCAGTGTAAAAATGAATCATGAACCTCCAAAGTTATGCTTGAGTATATAGAGACAACTCCACAATGAGATGCCTACTGATTTTCTTCACAATGAAGTACTGTGATAGCACCATAACACAGTGATGTATCAGATGGTAAAATCATACATCATGATATATACAGTGGTACTGAACCATGCATATACTATTTACATGATACACCTTAACATGGTACATGTTTATGGCATTTGCATGCATTTGGACATGTTTGTTAGTGTTGTTTCATTTTCACCGTATGTCAGAGTGGCTTTTAAAGCTCAGATACAGAGAGCTGACCATCGTAGACTCCTCAGGCAGTGACTCCTTCATGCCAATGTGTTTCATGCACAGAAGCGTTCCCAATAGTTTGGGGAACTTCACGGTGAAAAGCAGGTAGATACATGGATTGGCAACACTGTTCAGGCTCGCCAGCAACATGAGGATGGTAAAGGTTGCAGCTGAAATATTAAAATACATATACTGGTTAGACAGAAGACATTACATTTGATCACATTCCTAATAAATATCCCTAAACATTTCATAGTGATCGAGCATTGCTCCGTGTAACGTAGTGGAGAGTGTTGTAACATAAAATGGAGAATCTTCCATCAGCTTATCCAATCAGAAATGAGTTAACTGAGGTGACATCACTATCGTTCAGGATCAGCTTTCTAAGGTGCATAGGTTCCTATGCTCATTAAGGCTGCATTTATTTGATCAAAAATATTGAAAAAAAAGAGTAGTATTGTAAAATATTATTTCAATGTAAAATAACTGTTTTGTATGTGAAAATATTTTAAAATGTAATTTATTCCTGTGATGCAACGCTGAATTTTCAGTATCATTACTCCAGTCTTCAGTGTCACATGATCCTTCAGAAATTATTCTAATATGCTGATTTATTATCAATGTTGAAAAAACTTGTGCTGCTTAATATTTTGTTGGAACATTATCTTTTTTCAGGATTCTTTAATTAATTAAATTTTTAAGGGAACAGCATTTATTTAAAATAGTATATGTATAATGTAAACTACCATTTAAAAATCTGTGGTTAGTAAATTTTTATTCGTTCTTTTTTTTCCTTTTTTTTTAAGAAATTAAAGGAGAAGTTTACTTCCAGAACAAAAATTACAGATAATTTACTGTCATCCAAGATGTTCATGTCTTTCTTTCTTCATTCGGTAAGAAATTATGTTTCTTGAGGAAAACATTTCAGGAATTATCTCCATATAGTGGACTTCAATTGTGCCCCCAAGTTTAAACTTCCAAAATGCAGTTTAAATGCAGCTTCAAATGGCTCTAAACGATCCCAGTCAAGAAAGAAGGGTCTTATCTAGCGAAACGATCGGTCATTTTCTAAACAAATTGACAATTTATATACTTTTTAACCTTAAATGCTCGTCTCGTCTCGTCTCTGCGATGCGCATGCGTAGTCTATGTAATCTGGGTTAATACAGTTAGGGTATGTCGAAAAACTCCCGTGTCGTTTTCTTCTTCAACGTCGAAATCGTTCCACATCGCTGTTTTACCTTTTTTTTTTTTGTTTTTTTTTTTTAAAAAAGGGCGTTTGATCTTCTGTGCACGTTCACTTTGTAAACAGTGGGTCGGTACTTCTGCAGCGATGTAGGACGATTTTGAAGTTGGGGAAGAAAACGAGTTGGGAGTTTTTCGACATACCCTAACTTGTTGAACAGAAAAAAACTTAACGCAGTTCACGCAGATTTAGACAAGATGAGCGCTTGAGGTTAAAAACTGTATAACTTGTCAGTTTGTTTAGAAAATGACCAATCGTTGTGCTAGATAAGACCCTTCTTCCTCGGCTGGGATCGTTCAGAGCCATTTGAAGCTGCACTGAAACTGCATTTCAAACTTGGGGGCACCATTTAAATCCACTATATGGAGTTAATTCCTGAATTTTTTTCCTCAGGAAACATATCGACTGAGCAAAGAAAGACACTAACATCTTGGATGACAAGGGGGTGAGTAAATTATCTGTAAATTTTTGTTCTGGAAGTGAACTTCTCCTTTAATACTTTTATTCACCAAGGATGTGTTAAACTGATCAAATGTGATAGCAAAGACTTATAATGTTAGAAGAGAGTTCTATTTTGAATAAATGCTGTTCTTTTTACATTTTTATTTATCAAAAAATCCTGAAAAAGAATCACAGGTTCCAAAAAAAATACTAAGCAGCACAACTGTTTCCAACATTGATAATTAAACTAAAAAAACAGCATATTAGAATGATTTCTGAAGGATCATGCGACACTGATAAAAATGCAGCTTTGCATTAAAGGAATAAATTATATTTTAAAATATAGTGAAACAGAAAAAAACATTATTTTAAACTGTAATAACATATTACAATATTACTATTTTTCTGTATTTGTGATCAAGTAAAAGCAGCCTTAATGAGTATAAAAGAATTAACACACACACTGTCATAAGGACATTTTTTTTTAAATCACTTTGTTTTATATTTTGTTAGGTTTGTCAGTAGGAAACGATATTAAACAAATATTAGCATTATTTTTTCCCCCCAAAAACAACTTGTGTCATCCTGCACTAGCCTGTTAATTTATAAAGGCATATAACCATATCTCAAGCAGTTTTACATTTACACTATAGACTGAGACGGCACAATGCCGTTTATTAACACAAAATGTTAGAAGACTTTCTCTTACTCTCAGTCGGAGCGTCCGCGTCCCACACAGACCACAGCTGAACGGTGAAGAACGGAGCCCAGCACACGGTGTAGGCGAGCACGATCACCACTGTCATCTTCACGGTCTTAATCCGAGACTTGGACACCGACACCACGTTGCTGGTTCTGGAGGAAAGAGGGTGCGAGTGTCCATCATCACCTCCCTTCTGCTGCTGCTGCGTTTTCAGGTACAGGTTGATCTGGAGGGCGCGACAGATGCGCACCTGGCACACCGTCACAGTTACTATGGGCACCAGAAATATCACCAGCGTAGTCCACGTCACGTACGCTTTAGGTCCCCACGGCTGAATGAACTCTGCCCAGCAGTCGTAGACACCAGGGGCGATCTGAACCCTGGAGAAAATAAACAGTTGCGGAACGCTGAAGACGAACGACACGAGCCACGCTACGCACACGGGCAGGTTCCAGCGCGCTCGCCGCCTCTGGAAAGTCACCATCGGGTTGCATATCGCTTGATAACGGTCAACAGTCATCACAACTATCATGTAAGTCGAGGCGAACATCCCGACGACCTGGAGGTACTTGACTAAGCGACATACGAGGTCAGGACCGATGAAACGGTCGGTTATGTCCCACATCAGCTGTGGACACACTTGGAAAAAGGCAACCACCAGGTCGGCCAAGCAGAGATGGGTCACAAACACCCGCATCCTAGACATCTGCTGTCTTTTCTTCCACAAAACCAGTAGAAGACCAAAGTTCAGAGTTGATGCGCAGAGAAAGATGACGCTCAGCAGAGCGATCTCAATTTGAGCTAAATGCTCGTTTCGGGGTTCATCTTCGGTGGCTTCCATCTCTAAAGTTGCATTGCTTAAGTTAAATGTAAGAATAGACATTTTCTTAAAATCTCAAGAGTCTTAAACTAGTTCTGGGTTAGTAGATGAAGTTTATCTGACCCAGTGAGCACAGGACTGTCAGTATTCACGCATCTGCGCATCTTTAGTGCGCGAGGTGAGCGGAGACTACAGGTTTTATATGTTGCTCCGGTGGAAGGGGGAGGGTCTTTCATTCAGAAATACTCATGAACACAACATGGCATTCAGAAATCCACAAGGTGAAAAGATGGACAGTATGTTTTTTATACATTCAATCTCTGGCAATTTTGTTTAATAAATATTTACTCTCAACATAGATTATCTCCATTTAATTACTTACAGATGAAGTCACAATTTTACATACATATTGCAGAATCTGCAAAATGTTATTTTACCAAATTAAGAGGGATCATACAAAATGCATGTTATTTTTATTTAGTACTGACCTGAAAAAAATATTTCACATAAAAGACGTTTACATATAGTCCTCAAGAGAAAATAATAGTTGAATTTATAAAAATGACCCTGTTCACTGATGCTTCAGAAGGAAAAATTCTGCATTAAGAGCCAGGGGTGTAAACTTTTGAACAGAATGAAAATGTGTACATTTTTCTTATTTTGCCTAAATATCATATTTTTTCTGTTTAGTACTGCCATTTAGAAGCTACAGAAGATACTTAGATGTTCCCCAGAAGACAAATAAGTTAAACTTACCCTGATCTTCAAATTTATTGCTATTAATGCATTGTGTTTCCTTCTGGAGCATCAGTGAGCATTTGAACCTTCTGTAATAGTTGCATATGAGTCCCTCAGTTGTTCTCAGTGTGAAAAGATGGATCTCAAAAGCATACAGTTATTATTGGAAAGGGTTCAAATACACAAAAATGCTGAAAAACTGAGGAATCTGTGGGACCTGAAGGACTTTTCTGAAGAACAGCAGGCAGTTTAACTGTTCAGGACAAACAAGGGACTCATTAACAACTATATTAAAAAAAACAAAACAAAAACAAACAAACTCTGGATTATTCAGGTAACAACACAGTTTTAAGAATCAAGTGTATGTAAACTTTTGAACAGGGTCATTTTTATAAATTCAACTATTATTTTCTCTGGACTATATGTAAATGTATTTTATGTGAAATATCTTATTCAGGTTAGTACTAAATAAAAAATAACATGCATTTTGTACGATCCCTCTTATTTTGGTCAAATATTTAACATTTTGCAGATTCTGCAATGTGTATGTACACTTTTGACTTCATCTTCATGTGGCTAAAACCAGTCAGTTGCACCAATGATGATTTGTGACCCTGTCTTAACGGTGTCTTAAGTCGCTGGGGTGTATTTGTAGCAATAGCCAAAGATACATTGTACGGGTCAAAATTATTGATTTTTCTTTTATGCTAAAAATCATTAGGAAATTAAGTAAAGATCATGTTTCATGAAGATATTTTGTAAAATTCCTACTGTAAATATAGCAAAACTTAATTTTTGATTAGTAATATGCATTAGTAAGAGCTTCGTTTGGACAACTTTAAAGGTGATTTTCTCTATATTTTGATTTTTTTGCACCTTTAGATTCCATATATTCAAATAGTCATATCTCGGCCAAATAATGTCGTATCCTAACAAACCATACATCAATGGCAAGCTTGACCCTTGACTCTTATGACTGGTTTTGTGGTCCAGGGTCACATTTGGAGTAGCTCACCCAAAAATGAAAATTTGCTTATAAATTACTCACCCTTAGTCTTTCCAAGATTTTATTATTTGGATAGTTCAACCAAAAGTTGTATAAAATCAATGAAGTTTAAACAACGTTGGACCCAAGTCCAAAAAAAAGTCATGAGGGTGAGTAAATGATAACAGAATTTTCATTTTTGGGAGAACTATCCCTTTACATTTGACACCTATACACTGACTTACTTTTAAAAAGCTGTCGTGCTGTACGGAAATAATAATTAAGTCAAAAATTCTATGACATGTCAATATATGAATACATTATCATATGAAGTGAAAAGTGAAAGTGACAACGTATTGTCAAGTATGGTGACCCATACTTGAAATTTAACCCATCTCTGCATTTAACCCATCACGAGTGCACACACACAGCAGTGAGAAGTGAACACACACCCGGAGCAGTGTGTAGCCATTGCTGCAGCACCCGGGAAGCAATTGGGGGTTCAGTGCCTTGCTCAAGGTTGAAGGTGGAAAGAGTTCATTCACAATCCCCACCTTCAATTCCTGCTGGTGCGGGAATCGAACCAGCGACCTTTGGGTTATAACTCTCTAACCATTAGGCCATGACTGCCCCGTAATTCACAAACATAAAAAAATAATTCTCAAGTAATCTCTGAACATCCACAGACTTTAAAGCAAAACAGCACGACACTGTGGGTTACTTTATTTCAAAGTAAACACCTGAAGAGTTGGTTACATAACCTTCTAATAACTATGAACTGTTGACAAAAGGAACATATTTTTTCCCTCATAATGAAACCATGACTACTGCTTCATATGAGATGTCCTCTCTGCAGGAGAGCTAAATTACTCCCTTATCTATAATAATTACACCACTCTTCTGAAAGGGCAAAATCCCACACCAAACAAACAAAAAAACAAAATGAAATTTGCTTAATTTAGACGCATCTTTGTTCAAACCAATTACATTAATGAATGAATATCTTGTGTCAAACTAAACCACAATTTGTTAAACGAAAATGCTAGAATATTAATAATAAAATAATATATTCAGAAAGAACACGTTTTAGAGAGTGTTTACAATGCCCACGGTTCAAAGATGGGTTAAATGCTCATTATGTTAAATGCTCTAAATCTGAAAATGTGCACTTTGATGCTCCAAAACATTTTCAGCAACCTGAAAAACATCCAAAAATTCATTACGAATTCCCAAGACCATAACCATAGATATTCCTGCACCTTTGGTTGCACTGTACCTGCAAAAGCATAGGACAAAATTAAATAACAAGTGTTATATGTTTGTCCTGACTGTCCAGTCTCCACTGACACTAAGGAGGCACACCTTCTGTACACTAACTCATAATGCATTATGGCACATGCATGCAGAGACAGAAGCACTTCTGACGCTAGTGTGTTTCCTTATCTGGCATCAGGATGTGCTGAGGGTGGCCAGGAGTTCCTCTTTGCTCATCTGATAGTGGCTCTTCTTCCACATGTCCCTAAGCTCCTGAAGAATGGTGCCAATCTCTTTACCCGAAGTAAAACCCAGTTTGCGTAGGTCATGGCCACTCACTGGGAAGCGTGGGATGGACCACCTGCTCAACTGATCTAAAAGTTTCTTTTCTCCCTGATACTTCAGCAACTCCACTACTTTACTCTGGGAGTCCGGCTCTCTAGACTGCAATGGATAAAGAAAGAAAAAAAAAACAAAGAAAATTATATATATATATATATATATATATATATACATATATACGTGTGTGTGCTATTGTTAACTAAAACAATTTTTTTTCTTGGTAACTGAAATAACTCTGAAATAAAATACAAATATTATATATAGAAACTATATAATAAAATATAAAGAAATGTATAAATGGTGCCTTTGCAACTATTAAAGTAAATAAAGTTCTGAAGATCTAAAAAAATAAATAAATAAAAGCACAAAAATGACTACATTAAAAAACAATTAAGCTACACATCTGAATGACAAAAGTACGTAGAATGAGTAAAATTTAAACTAAATCTGTTACCAGAAAATATTAATAAATAAAATATAAAATATAAATAAAAGCTCATTTGAAAAATGAATACATACAATAATAGTACATATAAAAAAACTAAAATAACACTGGAATGTTTTGTTAGTTATGGGGATAAAGTCAGTCTTTCTGATGTTTGTCTGACAAATACATTTTTATACAAATGCCTTTTACAATTCAAAATGCTTTATATGAAATTCAGTTAATTTAAATTAAAATGTTGTACACTGATTTAATTCTAAATCAGTGTACAGCAACTGATGTAATGGCATTTTTTGTGCTAAACATTAAAGGGGAAGGAAATGCACATACATCAATGATGAAATCTGTGTACGGTTTCATGCCGTCATGTTCATCCTGTCCCTTAACGAGATCTCGTCTGTATTTGACCAGGAAGAGGCCCAGGTTTTTCTCCTCTCTGGACAGTTTCAGTCGGAGATCCAGTTTCTCCACATCCTCCTGGCTTCGGAACAAAGCAGCCAGGATAGTCATGGGTTTAGGAGCGCTGTCATGAGCCTTCTGCCAGATCTGCTTCATCTCCTCAACATTGCCATCTGCTGGAAGACCTGAGGGGTAACACACAAGAAGTCAGAGTATCTGCATGTGTTTTTTGAAAAAAAAATAAAGAATTATAATAAAAATAAAACATTTATTTACAAATGTTATTTTTTATGCTATTATTTAAGGTCACAAAACTTGTGTAACCATATGGTATAGAATGTATTTTCATTTTTTTCCTTTTTACAACCTCCAGAAAGTTACACCAAAGTTATTTTTAATTCAGAAATTTAAAGCATTTTCATTATAGAAAACTGTCTAAATTAATTGAATTTTAAAACTCATTTTGAATAACTTAAATTCAGATGAAAAAAAATTAGTGGCAGATCTTTGACCTTTATACATTTAGAGTTTTCAGCCACAGTTCCCAACAAATATTTGCATCTCTATTTTTGTTTCTCACCTGTATACTGGGCAAGGCCCAACTCATAGACAAGCTCCAGCAGGTGGTTAGCATGGTTACCAACCAGCATCTTCTTCAGTTCCACCCAGATCCTCTCACCTGAGATTCCTGCCAATCCTCTGCCATTCTCTCTTATTGCCTCAAGAGTCTCAGGTTCATGTTGCCCAGGCTCAGTTGCCACCCGCCCATAAAATCTATAGAGCAATCAAAATAAAGATAAACCACATATATAATTCACTGAAAAATATTATTGTAAAAAAATTATATATATACAGTAACATGTAAAGTTATAATTTATTCACCAATATATAATTTCAAAGGCATATATTTATTTCCAGTAATAGCACATAATTACCTGAAATATCTCAGAATTCGAAGGTAGTCCTCTTGGATTCGTAGTGAGGCACTGCCGACAAATCTTACTTTCCTGTTTTTGAGGTCCTCATATCCTTGGAAATAATCATAGAGAGTCCCATCTAGCCCTGTAAAAAACACAATATAGGACAAATCAAACATACAAAAATGATTCAAAATCCAAATGAGAAATGCAAAGCTCATGCAGGTGAAATATTTTACCTAGAAACATGGAGTTGATGGTGAGATCTCTGCGCTCTGCATCCTTCTCCCAGTCAGTGGTAAACTCCACCTCTGCGTGCCGCCCATCAGTCTGCACATCCACTCGCAAAGTGGTCACTTCAAAGTTTTCGTCATGAAGCTATATAATGTATAAATGCGCATGTTTCAGTTTACAGACGTAACACTGACATTATGACAGATGAAAATAGATCACTTAAACCCACAGCAAAAGTTTAGTAATATGAATTAAAGGTTTAGAAAAACACCCAAGTACAATGAATATCAATATAAAAACGGCATGCTTCACCTTACCCTGGCAGTAATGGTCCCATGTTTCTCTCCTTTGTTGTTTATCATTCTGACTCCTGCTGTCTGGAACATGCTCTTCATTTCCTCTGGAGTGGCAGTGGTGGCAAAATCCACATCTTCAGGCCGTTTTCCTGACAGAAGATCCCGCACTGCACCTCCCGCAATCCTCAGCTCAAACTGGTTCTTTTCAAATATTTCTATTCATCATAACAAATATCACATAGTACAAAGTAAACGGCATGAACATGGTAATCATTCAAACATTTGGACATGCCTGACTTATTGTACACAATGTGAAATCCAATTATGTTACTTTGTAGGTTTGACTTTACTATTATTCTAAAATATGAAAATACTAATAACACAGAATAAGCAGGTGTGTCCAAACTTCTCAACAGTACTTTATATCAAAGTGGTGATACTATCCTTGCACCATGATACCACCACAGTATTTTTAAAAGGTTTTAAAGACGTAAAGTGAGCTTACCAGCAAGACCAACCAGCCCGTCGGTAAATAAGGACTCAAACTCTTTAGTTTTCAGTTGCATTGTGACTAATGATCTGAGACTCCACGTGAGATGAACTCGGTTGATGAACGAAGGGCGCAGAAATAATTTAGCCCACATCAGTGAACTTTAAGACAATAAAGTCAGTGTCTTTAAATTTCGTATGTCATATAAATAATGCTAAATCTCAAATATACATAAACATTAGGTTAATAAATAGCTTAAGACTTCAAGTGACACTTCAAGGCTAGTTCATGGGATGATCAGCAAATAACGTGATATTACCAAAGATAACACTGTGAGGTTATAATTGGAGTTACTGAGAAGAACAATACATTTATCAAATGGGGCATGAAATAAGTTATATTTATTCTCATAAGGAAAAAAAATATGCTATTATAGCACATCGGTAGTTTCACTCACTCAGTGCGCAGCCATGACAGACACCACATAGGGGGCGTGGCCAGGCTACGCAGAGTTTCCGGGACAGCTACGTAATGACGTTAACAACCAATGAAAATTGTTTATTTACCCTTTTCAGGCTCTCAGCATGCTGGATTTAGAAATACAAAATTAAAGTTACATTTATTGGCTATAAATTAAATTAGGTTTGACTGCTATTCATTCAAACTGAACTTTGTTTCGTATTCGTGTTGATAAAAAACTGACATATGTTTATTATGTTTTATGCGTAAAATGTCAAATATGTAACAAGCTTTTCTCTACATCAGGCAAATCGTAGGTTCACTAGGTTATTGGTTCAATGAATTCAGAATCGCTGGTATTATTCAGTCCGATTCGGTTTTGTGAAACGGCTCAAATGTTTCATTTAAAAGATTCGACTCAACCGAATGATTCGTTCATGAATTGTACATCGCTAAGTTAATTCAATCAGGAAGTAAACCAGCCGTAAAGGAACGTGCGCATAGTGTGATAATACAAACCATTATCTCTATGATTGCATTAAGACCTTAATATTCAAACTTGATGGTTTGTCAAACATTTGAAGTTACCGCCCATTTAAAGCTAAAGCGCATCGCGAGAGTGAGGAAGTGACAGACTGTTGCATATGCAGTGAGCAGCTGCTGGGATCCGGTTAGTTTGATTTAATGGCTAAAGTGGAGATCGCCCCTTTGCGAGGCTGGGATGATTTCTACCCAGGCTCAGAGCGTTTCGCCAAACCTGACATGCGAGATCTGGCGAAATGGAACAACAGAGTGGTCAGCAACCTCCT
>JAHKKF010526577.1:0-13575 GCA_019740295.1 Labeo calbasu
TATATATGGTAATAAAAAAAAATAGTAATACACAGAAATATAAATATATACACACATTATTAAAACTTAAAATGGCAGACAAATAAACTGTGTGTGTGTGTATGTATGTATTATCTATATCTACATCTATATCTATATATAGACACACACACACATACATACACCAATAATTTTTAGCTTTTACTACAACGAAAATTTAAGTGAGATGCATCAAAAAAATAAAAACTGTTTGCTCTGAACAAAGATTTTGGCTTGGGGGCTCTTACATTTATTTCCTAAATGCTTCACCAAATGATTTTGCCTCTGACACACAAGTGTTTTCCCTTACATATGCGTTCATCAAACACAGCTGCTCATTTTAAATAACAATCGATACATAACAGTCACCGCATCGACGTGTAAGCGAAGCGACTGTCGTTCGCAGCTTTAGTAATGCATGTAATTTACTCATTGCAGGCTACATTTGACAATACTTTTTATTGACACGAGCTTCGGCGGCAATTTCTATTGTACGTGTGTATATGAGCTAGTGTCTCTACATCTGTGGTTTTGTACGAAGGACGGCCGCGGCTATGCCGTGTGCGTGTGCGAGTTATTTTGAATGAATAAAAGGGGGGAGAGAGATGCCATTTACTTTCCACAGTTGATTGGGCACAATGGAGATGAGGTTACCAGTGGGAGCTTGTGTGTGTGTGTGTTGGCGAGGCTTGCGGAGATGGGAGATAAATGAACTGCAAATGAGAAGGAACAGCTCCTGCAGTACAGCTGGCTTCCGAATTGCTTGCTTGCTTGCTTGGCCGTGGCAACCGGGCGAACGGTTGCCAAGGGTGTCAGTTCAGTGTCCCTCATATGCTACACGTGAGCGCCGCGTTGGATTGCGCTACTGCGCTACGGCCAGTAGGGGTTGCTCTGTGCTACAAACCCATCACCAGAATTCTCTATTTGAATAATCCTTACACATATACAACTTCATCTAATGCATAAGATGCAGGATAAATATATCTAGCACAAAACTATTGAATTTTAATGACACTCTCGGTGCTCGGCAACTAATTTGTACTCTGGATATTAGATGCATGCAAATGATGAATGCACTGAATAAGGCTTGATGTTTACATGTTCCACATTTGAAAATCAGGCTGCTGCGAGTGGAGAGAGGGCGAGATTTTGTACGTGCATGCATGTGTGTGAGCTTTTCCCCTCTGGGCGTATGCAGAAACGGTCTCTATGCAAAGCCATTACTGGGAAACACATCAGGAGGATGAAAATAAATTATACTGTTCCACCAAATGACAAACTGCCACTATAAAGGAGATCTGCAGTGCGAAGGTAATTCGAGGGTCCTGTTTATTCCCCCCTTTCTCAAAATTTGTTTACTGTTGTCGATTCCCTTTGATGCCTATCTATTTTTGCTCATAATGGAACGCCTGCTAATCTTTTAAGACGGTTTAACGCGATTTATTTAATCAATGTCAATGCTAAGACGAATTACTAATCTGTTCAACATATCAGATACACGAGCTTATTTGAATCTGCATACATGAATAGAATACATCGCTAAACGAGCTTTGGGTGATCGATAAAAGCGGGAAAGTCTTTGCAATTCTTCATAACTGGTGTTTTTTGCTCAGTCAGAGACGTGTTGACAGTGGTCCAGCGCTGTGGTTGCAGTAAGCCACAGGTGATGGATTTACAGCAAGTAGAGAGCAGCGGTCAGCTGCCGGGAGTCTGACCGCGAGCGTAACGATAAGCGGACTCCAACGCTATTTCGACCAGGGTGCCGTACCGTCCTGCGGCTCGGCAGTACCAGCCCCCCGTCATCCTGTCTGCAAATCTTCCTGCCTCCTGACATCTCACGCCCTTCGGTGATCAAAGAGATGACAGCAATAAAGAGCGCTTCGACACTTTCTGCGCACCTTTCGGTGCTCACGTGTCAAGTTTATTGTACAAAAGTCAAAAGTCTGGACGCGCTTGACTGAACTTATGTCTCTCATGATGTTAAAAACCTTTCATCTTAAGCTTAAATGCTTGAAGTTAGTTTTGCAGATAAATATACATTGTACTGTTTTTTTTTTTAATTGGAGTCTCTGATTCTCATCAAGGCTGTATTTATTTGATCAAAAATACAGAAAAAAACTGTAATATTGTGAAATATTATTGCAATTTCTACTATTGGTTTCCTACTTGAATATACTTTAAAATAAGATTTATTTCTGTGATGCAGAACTGAATTATTAGCATCATTACTCCAGTCTTCAATGTCACATGATCCTTCAGAAATCATTCTAACATGCTGATTTATAATCATTGTTGAAACTCTCATGCTGCTTAATTTTTTTTGAACCTGTGAAACTTTTTTTCTGGTTATTTGATGAATAAAAAGTTAAAAAGAAATGCATTTATTCAAAATAGAAATCTTTTACAATATACTAATAGTCTCTACTATCATTTTTTTATCCATTTAATACATTCTTGCTGATTAAAAGTATTAATTTCTTTTAAAAAAAAGAAAGAAAAAACATACTGACCCCAAACTTTTGAATAGTAGTGTATATTGTAACAAAATTTCTATGAAAAATATTAAACAGCACAACTGTTTTCAATATTGAATATATTTCAGCATTGTCGAATGACTTCTGAAGGATCATGTGACACTGAAGACTGGAGTAACGATGCTGAAAATTCAGCTTTGCATCACAGAAATAAATTATATTTTGAAGTATATTAAAACAGAAAACTGTTATTTTAAATTGCAATAATATTTCACAAAATTACAGCTTTTTGCTGTATTTTTGATCAAATAGATACAGCCTTGATGAGCATAAGGAACTTCTTTAAAAAAACAAACAAAAAAACATTACAAATCTTACCGATCCCAAACTTTGGTAGCATATGATAGTACATCAGCAGTCTACTGTAGCAACTGCTTCAGTAGATGAGACAGAGATGCTCAAAAAAAAAAATCAGGAAGTGTAAAATAAAGGGCAAGTGACTTTCTTCACTACACGACAATCTGACAGGAAGTCAAGCCTAGCAATCCACCGAGCTCCCTCTCTCTCGCTGTGATTTATTCCCAGTGACCATCTGGACAGTGGACAAACAATGTGGCAAGAGCTGTGAATGACCAGCCACATTAGTCATAGGCTTTTACCTCGACCCCTTACGTCCCTAATCTTTACACTTTTGGTCTTTTACTGTGGCCAAATGACCGGAGCCCCTTTTCTCACTGGCTGCTGACACGGTCTTTCCCACTGGACAAAAGGCTTTGAGCTGCTGCACCCCCACCACCCTTCACTGTTACCACCACCCCACCCCAGCGCTGCCCCTATCTCCGACCCAACTGACAGGAACAGGAGTTTGTTTTGTTTTCTGAGACGACAGGAATGAGAATGGAACTCTAAAGCCGTGCGGCTACAAAAACATTACTGGGGGGGGTGGTGGGCCATGATCCGCTTGTGAATATAAAGAGGAGGGGGAAAAAAAATAAAAATGAAGAAGCGCCGGTGTTAATCATATTTAAATGCTTCTGGAGAAGCATGGCCAAATAACATATATAGATAAAGGTATTAAGAATAATAGGACTGGCATGCCTCTTTCCAGCTTAATGTAGGCTTTTGTGTAGCTCTTAGAGGAAATGAGGGCCGACGAACAAGCCATCCCGATGGCGCGCACAAGTTGGGCTTCTTTAAATTCAGCATTAAGAATGAATGCTCAGCCGAACGACCGTGAAGGCTCTCTCTGTCATAGGGAGACTCAAATGAGAAAATGGAAAGCAATCAACATGCTCCATAAATTGGAGGCCAGTGGTGTTATAGCGCAACAGTGTCGTCTCCAACTCTCCGCACCGTAAACAACGCAATGAAATGTAAAACAATGTTGTGACTAAACATCTCAAGATCTCTGGGGAAAACAAGTGTATCAAGGTCACGCGGTCCTCTGCGAGAGCGCATTTCAGTTGTTGGAGGAACTTGACTACTGTAGCATTGTGTTTATCTGTTCACAAAAATATGTATTGACAGTTTATTACAAGCAGGTGGTAACGCCTTTATTCACAAAGTAAAGTTGAAGTCAAAAGTTTACATACACCTTGCAGATTCTGCAAAATATTAATTATTTTAACAAAATAAGAAGGATCACACAAAATACATGTTATTTTTTATTTAATACTGACCTGAATAAGATATTTCACATAAAAAATGTTTACATGTAGCCCACAAGAAAAAAATAGTTGAATTTATCAAAATGACCCCATTCAAAAGTTTACATATGTTTGATTCTTAATACTGTGTTACCCGTTACCTGATAGTTGTCCGCGAGTCCCTTGTTTGTCCTGAACAGTTAAACTGCCCACTGATCTTCAGAAAAATCCTTCAGGTCCCACAAATTCTTTGGTTTTTCAGCATTTTTGTGAGGGGCAACTGAGGGACTCATATGCAACCATTACAGAAGGTTCAAACACTCAGTGATGCTTTAAATAAAAACACGATGCATTAAGAGCTGGGGGGTGAAAACTTTTGGAATCTGAAGATCAGGGTAAATGTAACTTGTTTTGTCTTCTGGGAAACATGTAAGTATTTTTTTATAGCTTCTGAAGGGCAGTACTAAGTGAAAAAGTATGATATTTAGGCAAAATAAGAAAAAAGTACACATCCTCATTCTGTTCAAAAGTTTTGAAAGGGGTCAGCTATTATTATTATTAGCTGTTCTTTATATGTTAAACATCTTATTCAAGTCAGTACTAAATAAAAAATAACCTGCATTTTGTACGATCCCTCTTATTTTGTTAAGGTATATGTAAACTTTTGTCTTCAACTGTAGATTTGTTGTTCTTTTAGCAAGCTGCTGACAGAAGCTGCCGGTCTCATTTAGGACCAGGTTATTTTCCTGCTGATCACTGGAACATGTCTTTTCAGAACAGCCTGACCCTGACCTTGACGACAAACAGTAAACCGCAAAGTCTTTGTGAAGAAAGAAAGACTTTATTTATAGATCAGCTGAGTGTCGATCAAGCAGCATCAGGAAAAAAAAAAAGGGGGCCTGAGGGAAGCGCTTTTGAAGCAACTAATATAGAGGTCTGCCTCGATCACTTCAACCCCCTTTTTAATTCCATTAGAAAGCCAATTGATTTGGCTTTGCAGCCGCCGAGCGTGGCAGGCATGCGGTATACACTCCCAGGTAAAAATCCTTGGTGAAAACGGAGGGTTTTAAAAAAACAGCAATAAACTAAAAGATGTTTTCATTGTGAGAGCACATTAGAGAATGCATTAGACAACTGGAGATGCTTAAAGGGTCCATGGGAAAAGAATCAGGGACTTAGCGTGCTTCAAACAGGAAAAAAAGGGAACATTATCAGTTCGTAAAACTCAAGCCTACCAAATGTTCAAAAAGGCCCCGTCGCCCCGTGACGATTTCGTGGCGTGTTTAATTTAGATAGAATCTAATTAATTTACATTTGATACTGGAGGAGATGCTTTCATCAGCCTGTCATTTATCCTGTGTGTTAACACCTGTTAATTCACTATCTCCCCAGTAATGAGCTTTTAAAAAAGAAAAGAGGCTCGGCGTGCCCAAACACATTCGCGAAACACACAAACAACATCTTGTGAGGAACTACTCTGACAGCTAGATACACCAAGCACGGGTCACTCCCAATGAGATCCTGGCTGACCTCCAGTCCTGCCGCCTGATTATCATCAAAGCATTTGTCATGGGACAGAAGTGCAGAGAGCCGTCAAATAAGATCTTAAGGTGATATCTTATTATTCCAACCACATACGGGCAAACCAGCATCCCTCAGCTGCTGCAAGCTTCGCTTGCTTCTAAACAAAAAAACATATAGTTATATACAGTCTCTCCTTTTCAATCACGGAGAAATCTAGCTCTGTATTTTTCCTTACATTCGACTACCTATATGTGAAGGATATGCTTTGGAATCATATTAACGGGCAGTCAGGCACTAGAACGGCGATATTTTCAAAAAGCCCCGTGGTCACAAATGTCATTCTGTGAATTCACAATGCGCTGCATCCATGTGCCGACCTGAGAATGAATCAGCGAGCGAGGAGGGAGAACGAGAGAGATGAGAGATATAGAGAGAAACACAGCGAGAGTGACAAAATCAAATCAAATCGATGGCGCCGCACAACACATCTAGTGTGCACCTTTATCTGTCATATTTCAAGGTTGGCGACTTGGTTTCAATTATGTTTGCTTTGTTTGAAGCCACGTGGGAAAAATATCAATGTATGCATTTTATAACCAACAGACGGAATGTTGGACTGGCACGATGGCATTACAAAGTATCTGAACGACTTTTATATGCAGTCAAAGTGCATTTATACTGACATTGAAATAAAGTTGGTGGTGAGCGAATGATGAACAAGATAATCAGAACAGGGGTTTTAGTGTGCTGTCAAGTGCACTAGCTGTTAGACGTCCAGCAGGGGGAGCTCTACCTGCCCTCACAGGCAGCGGCCACACAAGCTTTCAGCTAAAATGTAGACAGACCTTAAATGACCTCTGAGCGTATGGATAACATAGGAGCGTGTGTTATTCTACACATGAAACGGCTAGTTTCTCACATTAATTGATCTACATTCATTCAGATGCTGGAATAACTTCTTTAAATTTCTTAATATTAAAGGAGAAGTTCACTTCCAGAACAAAAATTGACAGATAATTTACTCACCCCCTTGTCAATCAAGATGTTCATGTCTTTCTTTCTTCAGTCAATAAGAAATTATACTTTTTGAGAAAAACATTTCAGGAATGTTCATATAGTGGACTTAAATGGTGCCCCCAAGTTTAAGCTCTAAATGATCCCAGCCAAAGAAGAAGGGTCTTATATAGCAAAACTGACAATTTAAATACTTTTTAACCTCAAATGCTCATCTTGTCTCGTCTCTGCGATGCGTCTGTGTACAGTACAGTTAGGATATGTCGAAAAAACTCCCATCTCGTTTTCTTCTTCAACGTCAAAATCGTCCTACATCGCTGTTTTACCTTTTTTTCTAAAGCCGTTTGATCTTCTCTGTATGTTCACTTTGTAAACACTGGGTCTGTACTTCTGCAGCAATGTTGATTTTGAAGTTGGGGAAGAAAACGAGATGGGAGTTTTTCGACATACCCTAACTTTATTGACCGCATTGAACCGAAAAAAAAATGGACTTGGACAAGACGAGCATTTGAGGTTGAAAGTATATAAACTGTCAATTTGTTTCAAAAATGATCATTGTTTTGCTAGATAATACTCTTCTTCCTTGGCAGGGAGTTATTTGAAGCTGTATTGAAACTGCATTTTGGAAGTTCAAACTTGGAGGCACCATTAAAGTCTATTATATAAAGATAATTCCTGATTTTTTCCCCTCAAGAAACAATTTCTTATCGACTAAAGAAAGAAAAACACAAACATCTTGGACTACAAGGGGATGAGTAAATCATCTGTAAATTTTTGTTCTGGAAGTGAACTTCTCCTTTAAGCCAATTTAGTTTCAATAAGAACATGACATCCTTTATATAAACCAAAACCACCGAGTAGATTAAATAAATACACATCAGCCAGACTATGTTTGCACCCTAGTGCCTTTCCTCCGCCTGCCACAAATCAGACGCGCGCTTTGGGAGTCTCTGGCCTCTCTCAGGGCCGTATATCTCATAGACCTTGAGCCCTGCAAATTACAGCAAACACAGGATAAGACTCTTGTTTCTAAAACCAGACCGGCCTGTACGCCACACATTCTTCAGAAGGGTTAGTCTGAGTCCCTAGTGCTCCCACAGAGACATAATGGCACATACACATCACACACACACACCTAAGGAGCACCAGTATGAGGAATGCACGCCACAATCTGTTTGTTACGACAGAGAGACATCGCAAACAAGACCTTGCGCCCAGGGTGCGACTCTTAAGGGTCTCAGGTGAATGTTTATCAGCCTAACCGAGCTTATTGGGTGAGAAGAAACTGCATTCCTAAGGAGAGAGAGCGAGAGGACTTTCTTTTTTTTTCTTCGAACAAGGGCACTGGCCTTTAACCCCGCCTGGGAGAGCCTCCCTGGGGTTAAAGTGTAATCCAGGGCGTATGACCACAAAGCCTAAAGGCCAAGGACTGCCACATTTTCTGAATTACACTATTCACATATTAAAACGGCAGGGTGCCGCGCAACTGTATTTCTCATTTAAACTTCTATAGTAGAACGTAAAGCAACCTAGATTTCAGATAATAGAGATTGATTGCAAAAATTTGATAGAAGGCTCTCTTTAAACCGTGTTAAATCTGACGCTGATGAGGAATTAGTGAAACAAGCTCAAAATGCATTCAAAAAATTAGATCGCACAGTTAGATCATTTACATATTAGAGCATAATTTTCTAATCTGGCTTCCTGTTGCTGCCAGCTCTGTGAATATAAGCACACTTATCCGAAGGTATCTATTAAAATGCTTTTAACGTCACTACAGAGCCAAAATTTCTTGTCAAGAAAGCTTTCGGACTGAGTCCTACGAGTTGAAAGAAACTAAAAGAAGAGAGCTGTTTAACTGACATTCCCATCCCCCGTTTTCCCAGGGAAAGAAGGGAGAGAAGGTTTTGTGTGTCTCACTGTACAAAAGGAAGCAGATTTGCGGATGAGATGACCTCGTGACCCCTGGAGCTGTTGAAAGGTTCTCAATGGCATAAACCCCACATAATCAATCACATTCTGGGGCTGCGGTCAGCACCGGGCCGCACAGGCAGCCCTCTGAGCCGGACTGTAAACAGACACCCACCTCGGGTGACGGGGGGGATGAAAGACCCTAACGACATTCCTTTATTCTTCTCTTTGTGTGTCAGTGTGTGCGTGTGTAAAAAAACCAAGTAAACAGAAACATCCAAACATCTTATTATATCAGCAGGACACCTAAAAATGAATAAAGAGGATTCTTCCACCCGCAGATGCGAAAAAAAGGACAAATCCATTCATTTTTGACACAAACGCGCCAAAGTGAGGTGGCTCAAGGCTGCATCTGAACCCGATGCTGCTCTGGGCCCCGTGGAAAGATTAACTCGGACCGCCGCACACCCAACCTTTATGACTGAACAATCAATGGTTGAGTATTTTCAGTGATATCTTATCTAGCCTAGCATTTCATTTCTTCTGCTTTGTGTGACTTGTGAGCGAGTGACCAGGTGTCATCTATCAAAACAATCCTAGTCTCTGGAAACCTGCTATTAACTGATAAGGCCAAGCCTCCATGGCGTAATGGCTCCCACCTGAGCTCACAACTCAACTCTGCTTGGGAACAAGCAGTAGAGGAGGATGGGGATAGGAGAATGAGAGAAACTGAAGGTGAAGAGCTTGCATGTAATTAGTGCTAAGGCAATCGCTCTTAAATTCCTAAACCTCTATTAAACCTAAGTGCATAGGTGCTTGATCATAAATGCATGTATGCTATTATTTAATAAGCAGTCGTACTAATGATTTTCACCTGGTGGTCAATGTAACATGCAAAGAAACAGAAGTTTGCCTAGCATCATTGCAGTGACTTGTGCATTAACAAACGCCATTAATAATAAAGTTACACTACCAGTCAAAAGTTTTTGAACAGTAAGAATTTTTTTTTTATTTTTTTTTTTTTAAAAGAAGTCACTTCTGCTCACCGAGCCTGCATTTATTTGATACAAAGTACAGCAAAACAGTTATATTTTGAAATATTTTTACAATTTAAAATAACTGATTTCTATTTTAATATATTTTAAAGTATAATTTATTGGTCAAAGCTAAATTTTCAGCATCATTACTCCAGTTTTCAGTGTCACATCGTCCTTCAGAAATCATTCTAATATGCTAATTTGCTGTTCAAGAAACATTTATTATTATTATCAATATTTAAAACAGTTGAGTACATTTTTTCTGGATTCTTTAATGAAAAGAAAGATCCAAAGATCAGCATTTATCTGAAATAAAAAGCATTTATACCATTATATACTACATGATTCAAAAGCTTGGAATCAGTATTATTTATTTATTTATTTATATATATATATTTCTGGGGGAAAGAAATGATAGAAATCAATACTTTTATTTGGCAAGGATGTTTTAAATTGATCAAAAGTGCTGAACTTTCTGTTCATCAAAGAAACCTAAAAAAAAAAAAAATTCTACTCAGCTGCTGTCAACATCATCATCATCATAATAATAATAATAATAATATTATAATAATAATAATAAAAAAAAAGTTTTTTAACAACAAATCAGAATATTAGAATGATTTCTGAAGGATCGTGTGACTGGAGTAACGATGCTAAAATTCAGCTTTGAATTCACATGAATAGATTACATTTTAAAATGTATTCAAATAGAAAACTGTTATTTTAAATAGTAAAAATATTTCAATTTTTTTTCCTGTACTTACAATGTTAAATAATGTCAATAATGTTATTTCTGGCAAACATGGATGAAAACTAAAAATCAGTGGAGAAGTTGCATCATATATATATTGGGTTTTTTTTCTTCCAAAAGAATATTTATCAATTATAGATGCATATTATAGTTGAAAGAGAGGAGAGATATAGAGAAACAGCTAGTCATAGATGTATATATTACATTAGAAATGTATAAACCTGCTTGTTTTTTTGTAAAGAAGAAAAAAATATAATAAAAATAATGTATTTAAAATAAGAAAAAATATTTAGTATTACATAACACACAATATGTAAAAATGCATTGCTTAAAAAAAGCCTTACTGTTGAGTATTTGCATATCACTGTAAATGTAAAATAAAATATAGGAATGGAGCTTTGAACCTATAGAAATCTCACATGAAAATGTGAATATTCACCTTTTCTAAGTGCAGAGATATGAAGGTCTTTACTCTAGCCAGGTATATGAAGGCATTCACATATGGCGGCATTTATATCTGGCCCAGAAACGAAGAGCAAAAGCTGTTATGGAATCATTCACTCGCTGCTCCATCAATCGCACAGGCACAGGTAGTGAGAACCAGCTCACTGGTTAAATTGGCCAGTGTGAGGACCGTGTCACTAGGCAACAAGACCTGATCGCTCCTTTGTTTGGGGTGAAAGGTTGGAAGTGTTCACACTAATCTCAGAGTTCACAATTAAGTAACAGAAGAGTGTCTTCCACCTCCCTTCACTCCCCTTTTTCCTTTCAGGGGAACAAACAGTACCAAATCCCCCATCGCTAATGGAAAAGTATTTGCACTGTAAATTAAAGGGTACACTTTTTTATGCTTTGTACAGATCACTTTTGGGATGTCTGCAAACAGCTCAAATCTAATTACAGGGTTTGGGGGGGTTGGATTTACTCGAAAAGCCCAAGGAACAAAAGAAGACTGGCCCATTGTGGAGTAGCTCTGTTGCGTCTCCAGTGAATCCTTGTCTATTCAGGCCACTCGTGGGACGGGGGTTAATCCATTACAGGGATACTTCAAGGTGGGAAACTCAATCACAAAGAGTCTGTGTGTGGATGGTTTTTTTTAGTTTTATCATAGTAGAAGATTTTCCTGTACTTCAGTTTTTTTCCCACCTCCTTTTCATATCTTACCTCCCCCTCAGCATTTAATTACCTATGGTTATTAGCGCCGAGATACAACGCATTCAGAACCGAGGCGGATAATGCTTGTTCGACACAGGATGAGTCTTATTGTAGCGGGCAGGGGCGTCCCATCTCGGGCGAGTTTGGCCGACGAGATCGGGAGATTCCTGCTGGCTTCTTTACAGCACGTGAATCGCCGGGCCTACAGGAGTCCGTAATCTCCCCACAAAACTTTTATTTTCTTTTGGACATGTGCTGCTGTCTCTCCTCACAAAGCCTCTCTCTTGTCGAGATTCTTCCCTAACGCCGTGCCAGGCGGATTTAGACATCACTATTTGCTGTCAAATCTCCCGCGAGAAACAATGCACGCCGCGGCCATCACGCAGAGATGCCACAAAACCCCGTTTCCCCCCACTGTACCTACTAAGCCGGGACGGTGACCCCTCGGCGCAGCCCTTCGACTGCGGTGGGTCTTCGTCGGCCCGGGTTCCCAAGCGCCCGCTCACATCGACTCCGCACCGAGTCAGTTGATAAAAGTGGAGCTCATTGTGGGAATTTATACTTCACCTAATAGCTAAACATTCTTGCCAACAGATGATTACTTTTGGGTGTTGGCCGCACGTCTGCGCATGGTATCTATCAGCCAACTGAGCATCTCACCCACTGGAAAACTCATTTAGATCCTATCTAGGGAAAAAATTAGTTGTGAAAAAAAAAGCGAGAGGCCAGGCTGGTCTGTGCTTGATTTAATTTGGTCACTGATACAGAGTCCAAGCACTTGTGCCCTCTGTATTTGGCGAAAGGAGAGAAAAAAAATATCAAAATAAAAAGCTTGTGTTCAATAGACCTGGCGTAAGGACACACACACACACACACACACACACACACACACACACACACACCACTTCAAAGGATTTAAGCGTCAAACAGGGTCTAAGCCGCTGCCTCTGCTGGACCGGCAAAATCCCACATAACACATTCAGATAATCATTTTCAGTCTTTTCGTTTAAATCTTACAGCCCTCTGAATAGAGCCTGAAAAGCTAAATTGACATGGGGGTCAAATGATTTCGGGTTTAAAGTCTGCTCCGTGTCACCTGTTATTCACCCTGCAAGCTCAAAACAGAATGGGCAGTGCTGTATGTGGAACGACAGTTTTTATGACACAGGAAAGGGAAAACAGTTACGAGGATATTATATACTCATGGGAAGTTGTTAGTCAAGGAAATCGGAATTATGAAGTGATTTAAAGGGGAAATTCATCCAAATGCGTTACGGTAATGCTTCGTGAAAAGTATTCTCGTAGCTTCATGAAATTATGGTTGAAAAGTCATGAAAATTTTCTGAGATTATATCTCGCAATTCTGACTTTTTTCCTGAAAATTCCAAGTTTATATCTCATAAGTTTTTATCTTCATAAATTTTTTTTCATAAGTGAGTTTTTATTTTGCAATTCTGACGTTTTTTCCCCTCAAAAGTTTAAGCTTATATCTTACACTTTGCGAAAAAGTATTCTCATAGCTTCATAAAATTACGGTTGAAGAGTCATGAAAAGTTTCCTCAAAATTCTGAGGTAATATTTCACAATTCTGACATTCTCAAAATTCTGAGTTTATATCTCGCAATTCTGACTTTTTTCCTGAAGGTTCTGAGCTTCTCTCTCGTGATTCTGACTTTTTTCCTCAAAATTCCAAGTTTATATCTCATAATTCTGACTTTTTCCTCAAAATTCCGATTTTATCTTGTAATTCTGACTTTTTTCCTAAAAAAAATTCCACATTTTTTAAAATCACACAATTCAGTTTTTTTTTCTATTAAATTCTGAGTTTTTATCTTGCAATTCTGACGTTTTTTCCCCTCAAAAGTTTAAGCTTATATCTTACACTTTGCGAAAAAGTATTCTCATAGCTTCATAAAATTATGGTTGAAGAATCATGAAAAGTTTCCTCAAAATTCTGAGGTAATATTTCACAATTCTGACATTCTCAAAATTCAGAGGTTATATTTCGCAATTCTGACATTGGTCCTCAAAATTCTGAGTTTATA
>JAHKKF010526580.1:11268-22346 GCA_019740295.1 Labeo calbasu
TTATTTTTTTATAATAGAAACTCAGTATTTTTAGACGCTTATTAGTACTTTCAGTTTTAATGTTAAACAGACTAACAGCTGGATACAAAGGCAACAAAGATTCCCCATTAAACACCAAGTCAAGCATGAACACAAAACACCTTAAAATACCTTAAGAAGTTTCTGAAAGCGTAATGATCATATTTTTAATATACAATGAATGTAACCATCCATCAACTGTAAACATATGTTTCACTATATAAACCTTAAAATGGTATCAGAACTGATTACTCACCCTTTTCAAGGAGAAAGAAAGTGAAATGTTGAAGTTTGAAACGTGGTCGTGTAGGAACCACCCGTAAGGATTTGATCTAGACAGACTGAAACCAACACCCTACACCATCCGCTCAACAGGTTGGCTCAGTCCTATGTGGGTTGAGTTTTGAATGAAGGATCCTTTCTCTGGGAGAGCAACTCTGATTGTTTTTAGTTTGTTGTGCACGCTCAGGCTGATTTTTTTTTCCTGCTGGTGTGTGAATACAATGATGCAACAGAAGTACACTACACTAAAAAAAAAGTCTATAAAATGTGTACATTCTCTAAATTATCCATTGCATTGTGTTTTGTTTTAGAGTTTAAGGAAATTTACGTAAATGGAAGAGTTACTGGTAATTTTTATGCTTGGACATTATCCATATTTACAGTATTGAGAAACAGGTCAAAAACATAAAACTTAACCACTTTAATTCATTTAATTAATTATTTTACTCTATGCTTCAATAATGCATTTCACTTTGATTCAATTTTGATTTCTAGTGCTACAAAAACAACAACAACAAAAAAACATTTGACTTCATTAGATTCATGTCTCATCTAAAAACTAAATTCAGGCATAAAAAATGACAACAAATGCAAATACAGGCCCATAACTGAGAATCTTTATTAAAGCGCCACTTGGAGAGATTACTTAAAATTTATAGAATAATTCTACAAATTCAAAACAACAGCAGCTTGGTTTTTTAAGCAGGGACTGTGATTATTGTATAAATTAAATGGTTGAAAAATATTGAAACCTACAATAAAATAAAGTACAGGTGAAAAGTGGAGCTAGTTAGCCATCAGTAGTTTCTAGACAGAAAAAAAAAAATCAGTCTTGTGTTCGATCAAAAATCCAAAGGAAAGTTTCAGAAGATGAAATCCCCCATCCTTAGATTTTGCTTGGGTCTTCATCATTCCTACGCCAAAGAGATGAGGTATTTCTTTATTATAGCATTTTGTCCTCTCTTATTCATAAATAATGTGTTTTGATTTCAAAATGCACATCATTTTATTGAGATGTGAAAGTGTGAATATCAGTGAGAGAGATCAGGTGACCTACTTTCTTTTTGGTTTGCATTGCCCCCCTATGAAGAGAACAATCTGTTACTCCTTTTGCATGTATGTCAAGCATAAGGTTTTTGTTAGGTAGAAAATGCATGAGTCAAAATTCAGAGCTACTTACAACACAGGACTCCAACCCCTCCGGCTACAAGCAGGGCTGTGAAGATCAAACCTCCGATCCTCAGCGCCTCATAGTCTAAAAACAGATGCATTTTAATTTAAAAATTATGTTTTTAATATAATAATATATATATTTATTATAAATATATAATGAATGTTATATTGTTAAGGTCTCATGAGCATCTGCCTCAAAGTACTTACTGTAAACGAAAGGATCTGCAAGGCAAAAAAAAAGGTTAGATTGCTTTTGAAAACAGACAAAAATGCTGCCAGAAAATTAATGTTCTCAGTGTGTGAGACTGATAGGCTCAAATGTTGAATAGCATTAAAGGTGAAAAAAAGGGGGAAAAAAAACTCTTATGCCTTACTTGCTTCAGCGTGACCGAAGAGTGCCAAGAAGACTAAATAAAAATAAAAAAATTGTGAAAAGTCATGCATATACACAAAAAAGAAAATAATTAATATTAACAAACTAATTAAACGGTCAGACATATGGATAAAATGCTATACACTTAAAATGTTGCATTTTTAAAAAAGATTTATAATTGAAATATATTTTGTTCGGTAAAATAAATAAGCAATTTAAGTTCAAAACAAAATCATGATTTCTGTATATACTAAACTATCAGCATATATAATGTAATAAAAACTTAATTTTGTTTTTTAGGGAAAAAACTACATTTTTTAATCATAATTTACTAAAAACTATTAAAGTTAGTCCTAGTATAATGTGGACAGGAAGTCGTCTTTGAATGCTTGACCTTCATGTCCAAGGGCACAGATCTGTCTGTGACCTTTACTGTGTACATAAATAGTCATGACTTACCTGTAAGGAGAACTAGTTCTGTGAGCTGGCTCATTTTTACCTCTCCTGTTTAAGGACACACACACATATACACAAACACACACTAAATGAGACATTATATTTTTTATCTTACAGTAATAATTCACTCAAAAAATGAAAATTTTGTCATATATTCACCCTCATGTAATTTTAAACCCAATATAATGACAGCAAATGAGGACTGGTGTTTCAAAGCTTCAAAAAGCACCCTAAATGAATCATGTAAGTGATTCGGGACTTACGTAAGCCATCCTGAAGCTGCACTAGCTCTCTTTGGCGCATTCATGAGTTCATAGCAATGTCAGAAGTAAGCAGATTCAATATGTGAATCTTTTTAACGAATCAATTGATTTTGATCACACAACAGTTCTTAAATCTGACTGATTCAGTTCTCTTAAACTCACTAACTGAATCGTCTAGTCAGCACACTGGAGTGGTAAGTGAATGACGACTTATATTATTTCACAAAGCTTTCATATAACTTCAGAAGACAAGTAACAAGTTGTAAAGTCTACCTTATGATGCTTTTATGCATCATTTAGGAGCTTGACAGCTCCAGTTCTCAATTCATATTCATTATATTAAAAAGAGTGTCAAAGATTTCTTTAAAATAAAATAAAATAAAGTCATGCAAGTTTGGAACGTCATGAGAGTGAGTAAAAGATTTTCAGATTTTTTGGCTGTAAATATAATAACCAGATTTATTTTGAAATAATTGATCAGTATACATCAGCTTAATGTCAGTATCGGCTACTTGCAGCACATATAATTAGAACGAATATATTCCGTTCCCATGCACAGGTCAACAGTGAGACGCAGCCTACGGGACGAGGAATGTTTGTTAAGAAACTCCAGCTGTAAGTGCAGCTGAGAGAAAACAGCACTCGTGTTTTGAAAGTAAACATAGAAACGACGGGTCGACGCGGTCGGGACGCAGCACGTTCCAGGACACTGCTGGTGTACCCTTGAACGCCTGGAGGTGTTTTGGAAAGTTTGCCCTCCCACCTCCTCTGGTTATAGAATCATCTCGAAATGCTTTGGATTTGTCACTCGGCGGTTTCTTGATCTCACTGACCACACATGGGCCTTGATGTCTTGATGCCATTTTTGTTGTATTACAAGGATAGTTCACCCAAAAATGAAATTCTGTCATCATTCTCACCCTCACGTTGTTCCAAACCTGTATGAGTTTCTTTTTTTCTGTTGAGCACAAAATACATTTTGAAGAATGAACCGGACAGTTGACGGTACCTGTTGACTTTCATAGTATTTCTAGATGTCAATAGCTACCGTCAACTCTTTGGTCACCAGCATTCTTCAAAATATGTTTTGTGTTCAACAGAAGAAAGAAGCTCATACAGGTTTGAAACAACTTGAGGGTGAATAAATGATGGCAGAATTTAAATTTTTGCATTTCTATCCTTCTAATGTCAAATGTTCCAAAATGGAACTTTTGAAATGTATCCAATATGGCAGGTGTGAGGTCACCTTCATCGATCGGCCTGATTCTAAGAGAGAATCTTTATCTAATCGCTGTTAATTTTTATTTAAATGAATAACTCAGAGCTCGGATTATGTATTAAATCACCTAAAACAGCAATCAATCAAACATTAATGAAGATTTTCTAAAGATCAACATTGGCATGCAAGCTAAGTCAATAATGTTAAAGGAAGTAGTTCTTCATTGCATCATTCCCGTGTCACGTTTAGCACAATCCAATATATCAAAAGACCCTCACCTTACCTTAGCAGAGGAACTGATGGCTCTCTGAGCAGTGGATGTTGGATAAGGCTCCTCAGGTGGGCTAATCTCACAACCTTTCTGTCTTTTCAATAACCTTTAAAGAAAACTCCTCCTTACTGTATACACATAAACACTGCACAGCATATCAGATGGATGCATTTTTGGGTGTGTGCATCATCACGTCATCATGACCACTATTTAGCCCTAAACATGACCTGCATGTTGATGAATTACACACAGCTTAAATGTTGTTAAAGACTGAGGATAACATGAGTACAAATCAGTGTCCTTTAAATGTTCTTTCATTGACTATAGGCTTTAAAGCTGATGTCCTTTACCTAACAGTCACCAGTAATGTGACACTACGAGCAGAAGTGAGCATCACTCTGAAGGGCAGAGCACATTACGTGTACACTTTCAAGGGTGCAAGGCATTACTGTCTCTCATGTTTGGTTCAACCTATACAAAGACTCATCATTGGCACTTTATTATAAATGTAAATGTTACCTTGATAGGGTAGGAGCAAAATTCAGTTCTTACTATTAACAAACCATTTGCCTCAATAAATTCTGAATTTGCTGCTTATTAATAGTTAGTAGGGTTGCTGTTAAGTTTAGGTATTGGATAGGATCAAGGACGTAGAATATGGTCATGCAGAATATGTCCTCTGTAAGTACTAATAAACAACCAGTATGTTAATAGGCATGCTAATAAGCATTTACATTACATTTACATTACATTTAGTCATTTAGGAGATGCTTTTATCCAAAGTGACTTACAAATGATGACAACGGAAGCTATCAAAATCAACAAAAGAGCAATGATATGCAAGTGCTATGACAAGTCTCAGTTAGCCTAACACAGTAGGGTTTTTTGTTGTTGTTGTTGTTGTTGTTGTTGTTAATTATATAATAAATAATAAATAAATGAACTAACTAAATAAATAAATAGTGAGAATTGGTCCCTTTACTAAAGTATTACCCAAAATTCATATTAGATACCATTTTAAAAACATTTGTACCAAATGTTGCCTCATTTTAAATAACAAAAACATGAAAAAGGAATATATATAATATATATTTTTTCACAATACAAGTAATTATATATGAAATATAAATTATGAAATATATATATATATTATATATATATATATATATATATATATATATATATACTCTTTTTACAATATATTTATATTAATATACATTTGTGTGTTTGTGCATGTCAACAGGAAAATAGAATATTAAATATATACACAATATTTTTTACAGCGTATAATAATATTTAATAGATCATATATTTTATATGTGTGTTTTAGTTTTAGTTTTTATTTTGGATATTATATAAATAATTTGCGATATGTGTAATGTGTAATTATGTATATCAAAAGTTTATATACAAGATATATAATATACAAGATTAAAATAAATACCACGTTAAAACAAAAAAATATAAAAAGTTAAAATATGTTAATAAAGTTATCAAATTTATTTATTAATTGTATCAGTATTTGGAAAAAGTATGTAAAAAGAAATTACGAAAATTTAAACTATTTAAAAAATATTAAAAATAAAATTATTTAAAAAATAAACATCATTTTTATATTTCAAATAAAAATTACACATTGCATAAATTTATGACACGCAGGAAGTTAAATGAATATTTAGTTTTAATAAGTTTTAATAATATTTAGTAAAGTAAATATTTACAGTAAATATTTTTTTCAGCTGCTTATGTCGAGCTCATCAGTTGAAAAAAAAAAGTTTTTTTCTTTAACTTATAAGGCTTAAGTTATATGCTTATCAATTGTGTCTGTATATATATATCGTAATATACATGTTTTTTTATCAATATACATATTATATCTAACTACTTATATTGTAAAAAATATATTATATTTTTTCTATTATATATTTTTTATATTCTTACATATTTTTAATGTGTTTTTTTTTTTTTTTTTTTTTTTTTTTTGAAATGAGGCAAAATTTGGTCCAAATGGTGCATTTGTTTTTTATATATATATATACACACAAATGCACACACATACATATGTGACCCTGGACTACAAAACCAGTCATAAGGGTCAATTTTGAGATTAATACATCATCTGAAAGCTGAATAAAAAGCTTTCCATTGATGTATTGTTTGTTAGGATAGGACAATATTTGGCTGAGATACAACTATTTGAATATCTGGAATCTGAGGGCTCAAAAAAATCGAAATATTGGGAAAATCACCTTTAAAGTTGTCAAAATGAAGTTCTTAACAATGCATATTACTAATCAAAAATTACGTTTTATATATTTACAGTAGGAAATTTACAAAATATCTTCATGGAACATGATCTTTACTTAATTTCCTAATGATTTATGATATAAAATAAAAATTAATAATTTTGACCCATAAGATGTATTTTTGGTTATTGCTACAAATATACCCCAGCAACTTAAGACTGGTTTTGTGGTCCAGGGTCACATATATACATTCATATGTATAAGGCACAGAAATGTCACTTTTTGTGTGCTTCAAGGATCATTTTAATCATGGCAAAGAAAAATTTGCAAAATTATGTAGTCTTGTAGTTCAGGATTATTTTTAATTTAATTTAATTTTATTTTACTTCTTTAATTTTTTACTTTTTATTACAGACTGTAATCAGAATAGAGAACAAAAATCTGCCCTACTGCGCCATTACAGAAGAAATGATATGTCCTAACCGCAGTATTTAAGTGTGTGTAGGCAGTCAGGGAGGAGCTGCTCTCTAGGGCATCTCCAGCAAACACATGGATCAGGAGCAGTCAACTGAAAGATTACACACAAAACACTCTTATGTGAATCTTTATTTGTGCTGCTATGATGTCCCAAACACCATCACCTTTTTTTTTTGTTAAGAAATGATTATAAACTAAATATGACCCTGTCAATCCATACAGGAGTCTTAGAAACATCATGAGTAAATGCAATAAATTAAATTTTTGATTGTTGAACACACTGTAAAAATACACACCTGCCACTTGTTGATTTCTATTTGTTTTATTGTATTATTCTGAAATGTATTTATACTGGGGTCAAATTGACCCCAAATAAAAGTGTCTATACAAGATAATCACCTTTATGAAAAGTACATGCATAAAACAGAGAGTAAAAGCCTCATTAATATCCATCTATAGGGTTTTGATAATGTCAGTGGAACACATTAAAATAATTTGAAACGAAAATAATAGATTAATTAAATTACTGACACAAACAGCATTGTCCCTCAGAAGAACAGAAAGCATTAAAATAAAGTCAAAATGAAAACAAAAATAACATAAAATAAATGTTTTAGATTTGACTGTCTAATCTGATTTGAAATGTTTGAAATGAGCATATTCTGAAAATATCATACAACATTAAACCTAAATCTGACTGTGAGTTAAAGCAGATGGTTGTGTGCTGTAACGTGACCTCTTTCTTGAGTGTTTACAAATGCCGGAGAACATATGCAAATAGTCAAAGCTTCAGAACAGGCTTAAATGCACAATTTATGAGCCAAACTTTAAAACTCAATGCTCACTGACTGACGCATCTACAATGAAAAGCGTGGTAGAATAGAAACGCGGCCGTTCCAGGGTGCAGCGAACCACCTGTGTCAATATTGACCCATCTACTATTGATCTACTCAACGCAGCCCAAAAGCCTCATTTTGTGTGCTGTGAATTTTGTCATTTAGCCTCTTAAAGCAGTATAAAATGGATGAAATGAAATCAGGCAAAGTTGTGCATAATGTACAATAAATGTAAAATAAAAAACAACTAACTTAAATAAATGCATATTGTAAACAGCACGACAGTGACCCAGAGTACTTGACTATGCATTAAACAGCAGATCCACAATTAAGCACAATCCACAATTTTTGTATTTGTGAGATAAACATTATGGAAAGATGAAGTTGCTTGATGCTTAAAACAGATTAGCCAAAATAACACATTCCTGGATCAAAATCCCTCTGATTTTAGTGAAAGTTCGAGTTAGAAATTAAGATACAGATTTGATAGTTACTTAAAATTAGAAACTAAAACATTAATAGCTGTGAACCAAGAAGTGAAGGCGCCCTCTACTGGACAAGTGTGAAACTGCAGAAACACGGGCCTTTTTCAAATCTATAGAAACTAATTGTATGCTGTATATTACATACATTATATTACGATGTGTGTGCTGTGTTATTATTAACCCTTTAGATCCACATTTGTTAATAAGGAGCACGAGAGGGGTTTCAGTGGTGCTTAGATTGTGCCGATTGCACGTCATCTTGGATTCCACCCACCGACCCTAAAAATGCAGAACAAGAGCAGACTTTATAAACTGAAATCTGTCTATAACTGAATATCTCTTCATGTACCTTAGATATATTCCAGTGAGTAAAACATCTATCTAATGTGCCAAGTACACAAGCAATGAGAAACTTACTGAAGCAGTGCTGTACTTTCTCTGATCTTTTCAACAGGACATAAGCCACAACGATGGTAATAAGGGCAGCTAAAAATCCTCCGATCACGTATCCAATGAGCTTGGCGTAGTAGGAATCATTCGCTAAAAGAAACGCACAGAGAGAGACGTGAAGTCAAGTGTCTGTTTACGTTCACGTGCACTTTTAATAGCTAGTGACATACCGTATACATAAAGGTGTCCGATTTTGTCATCTGCATTATTGACCTTGCACAAAAAAACAGTGCCGTTGTCATCTTCTGACGTTCCTGCGACTTCCCAAGCAGCTACGTCTCCAACAGATTTTGTGTAACAGTAAGCTTTCATTGACTGAAGAAAAGAGAAGGATTTATGGTCATTTAAGCGTACTATGATTTTATAACTAAGAAATGGAATATACTCTATTACTTTAAAAATTGTATTTTAATAAATATTTAGCAAAATAAATATGATATATATATAGAGAGAGAGAGAGAGAGAGAGTGCTAAAATATTATAAAATTAAAAATGTAAAAAAAAAACGGTTAAAATGTGTTATAAAATTATGAAATTTACTTATTTACTAATTTAGCAATATTAAAAAAAATATTAAATATTACAGTAATTTTTTATTTCAGCTGCTTATGTTGAGCTCATCAGTTATAGAAAAACTTAATATTTTTTTCTTTAACTTATGAGACTTCAAATTATTTAGAAAAAAAGAAATGTTTAGACTTTACTGAGGTTAGTTTGGAATAATTGTAATGACTTCAACAGTTTTCTGAAGATTAATTATTTTAAATACTGTATTTCTAAAGTCATAATAACAGGTGTGTCCAAACTCAACAGTATAGTTTAAAGAGAAATCAGTTGTTCACCTGAGCGGGCAAGTACTTGGTTTTGTCTCCTGGACAAGACACAGAATCGTTGACCTTTGAACCCATAATGTAAAACCGAATTTTGTCCCCATTCAGTCCACTGACTCCACATTCAAAGATGACAGTTTTTCCAGTTTCCGAGGTCAAATTCTGAGGTACTAAAAAGTGATTCAGACCTGAAGCAGAGCAGAGAAGCAAAATAAGCTTTAGCGTAAGTAAGGAGGAGGGTTTCACTCATTTGACTAAGAAATGATGAACTTGACTATTCTAATGACCACACCTATAGACAAACTAATATAAACAAAAAAAGATAAAAATAAAGGGAAAATGTTAAAACACTCTAATTTGAGCCCCATGAGCAATTGTGAAGATTGAAACATCCTTCTTTACCAACAGCTGTTTGTACTGTTCTATTAAACGCAACAGCGCAACAGTTTAAAAGTCGAGGAATATAAATAATCCATATCTATCATTACAACAGTAATTCTTAAACCGTAAGCATTAAAATGAAGCCTGAAAACACACCTTTTGTGAGCGAAGCAAACTGCAGCACTAAAATCAGAAGCCACATCAGACGGACAGCGCTTTGGGTCTTCATCCTTCTCATTTCATCCGTCATCTCAGGGCCACGAAAAGCCCTCTTCTGGTCCAGTGCCTCGAGCGATGGCTCAGTAGTGGAGCGGGTGAGAGCTGTGCTCTTTCTCAGTAGACACTGTGATAAAAACAGCCTGTCGGATGGAGGATGCTCATTTGCAAGGACCTCATCCAAGAAAGTTTTAGGCTGGGCTGGGGCATACCCTATTCCAACCTTTACAGCCACGCATTTCACTCTCTTTGCACTTCCTTGTGTGCTTAGCACTGATTTCTTTATGCTTTCCCTTCCTCCTAGAATTGCTGAACTGCCATTTGAGTATAAGGCATTTTACTGCCAAAACTAAAATTTACATCAGCCAGAAAGACACATTTTTTCCACCCGGCAATAGTTCCATGGATGCTAAGTTGTGTTTATGAATGAACGTTCTTACATGCATTCAGATTTTATATGTGCTGCATTCATTTGTACAAACCTGTAATAAACACTGGTGCTGTCCATTGATTAAAAAAAGTAATTAATCACACATTTCTTTAAAGTGCTCCTATTATGCCTTTTCAAATATGACCTTTCATGCAGTGTGTCATGTAGCTGTATGTGATTATAAACTATCTGCAAAATTGTGAAGCCGACAGTGCACGATAAATAAAGTTATTGTCTATCAAAAAAAGAGTCGGCTCACATTTGCCTGAACGAGTCGTCAGGAATTCGAATCTTTTTCTGTTATGGCCATACGTCACAACGTAATACATCTGCATAATGTTCGCCCACGTTCTATGTCATGAACAACTTGCCCGCCCACAAACACAGTAAAATTTTCGTGTGGTTTACGCCATGTCGAGAAGACGCTGTGTCCTATGCTGTGAGAGTAAATTTGTTTTATATTCACTTCCAAAAGATGAATCTACAAAGATTGTACTTTCTAGCGATTGTTCAAAATACGTACACAGTAAAAAATAAAAAAACACAATTTGTTGAGTCAGCTTAAAATAATTTATTACCCTGCTGCCTTAAAATTTTAAGTTCAGTCAACTAAAATAAGTTTAGTCAACTTGAAATGTTAAGTTGTACTAAGTAACAACTTAGATATTTGTG
>JAHKKF010526585.1:0-20222 GCA_019740295.1 Labeo calbasu
GAATTAAGAATCAAGCATATGTAAACTTTTGAAAGGGGTAATTTTTTAGAAATTTAACTGCTATTTTCTCTTGACAAATTCATTCAAAAGGATTTGCTTACAAAAGTCATTCATGAGTCAGACACTACTAGAAATCTGTCTATATACATATTTTTTGACACCCTTTCTTTTTGTGTCAGCTGTACTGTACCTTTGCTGTCTATAGCAGGGTTGCTCTGGGAAGGAGGCAGTACGGTCGCTCCTCTGAAGGCTCTCTCCAGATGGTTGTGTTGTTTGGCGAGCTGCTCCAGTGTCTCCTCCAGTCGCACTCTCTGCTCTCTCTCGGCCTGTAGGGCTTTCTGCCAGCGCTTACTGTGAGCCTGAGCCAACGCCAGGAAGTCCCGACAGGCCTGGTTTATCAGATTATTAAAGCATCGTTAAGAATACGTTTAACTGTGGTGCCAAACGGACAACCACAAGTGAATGATGCAGAGAGTTTTCCGTAAAGAAAACGTATTGCTTGGTCTTACATTGATCATGGCGTTGGAGGTGATGCGGAAGAGAGTGGCTCGCTCCGTCACCTGTCGAATCTTTTCACTCGTCTCTCCTCCAAGCCGAACTCCCTCCAACTCAGACAAGGACCTGAAAGAAGGCATAAGAAACAACTTGAATGGAACTATTTTCCACATTTAAGAATAACAGTAGTCTTAAAAACTATGAAATAAAGTGTGTGTATGTGTATATGGACAGACAGACAGAGACACAGATATACAATATATATTCATATGTTATTGTTACTAAAGCTATAGAAAAAAAAATATATAAAAACTAGAAACTGGCCATAAAAACTAGAAATTATAATTAACTAGAAATACTAAAATTAAACCTGAAATAAAATATAGCTATATAGAAATTAAAAAATATATATAAATAAAAATGACAAAAGAACAACAAAATTACTAAAACTTAAACTAAAATTAATGAAGTGAAAATAAACAATAAAATAATAATAAAAGCTAAATCAAAATATTAACAATATAAATAATATATAAATACAATTCTTTGAATTATAAATATAAATAGTATAATAACAAATTATAAATAATATATAAACACTGAATTAATACTAAAATAATACAANAAGAACAACAAAATTACTAAAACTTAAACTAAAATTAATGAAGTGAAAATAAACAATAAAATAATAATAAAAGCTAAATCAAAATATTAACAATATAAGTAATATATAAATACAATTCTTTGAATTATAAATATAAATAGTATAATAACAAATTATAAATAATATATAAACACTGAATTAATACTAAAATAATACAAAAATACATTGATAAATTGTGACAATAATAATATATTCATATTATTCAAATAATATATAATAAATAGCTAAATAAAAAAATAATAAATGCTATATCAACATATGAATAATATAAATAATATATAGACATAATTATTTTAATTATAGATATAAATAGTATAATAATAATAATAATAATAATAATAATTTGTAAATAATATATAATCATTGAATTAATACTAAAATAAAAAATACATTCATTATATAAATTATATAATAAATAGCTAAATAGAAAAAAATTAAAATAAAAATAAAAATGACAAAGGAACAACAAAATTACCAAAACTTTAACTAAAATTAATTAAGTGAAAATATAACAACAAAAGCTAAATCAAAATATCAACAATATAAAAAATATATAAATATAATTATATTAACATATTAATTTAACTATAGATATAAATAGTATGATAATAATAAATTGTAAATAATATATAAACATTAAAATAATACTAACATAATACAAAAACACACTGATAAATTATTGCATAATAAAAAAAAAATAATAATAATAAATTCATATTATAATAAAAAGCTAAATACAAATTAAAAATTAAAAATGACAAAAGGAACAAAATTACTTAAACTAAAATTAATGAAGTGAAAATATAACAATAAAAGCTAAATCAAAATATTAACAATATAAATAATATATAAATTAATTATTTTAACTACAGATATAAATAGTATAATAATAGTTATTTGTAAATAATATATACGCATTAAAATAATACTAACTTAATACAAAAACACATTGATAAATTATAACATATAATAATAATAACAGTAAAATAACAATAATACAATTTATATTTTCATATTATATAAATAATATATAATTAATACATTTCAGGCAAAGGTTATTAATGTGTTGAAAGCCACAAATTTAGTCAAGTGTGTCGGAAAAAAAAATGTTGGACTGACCGCTGAAGAGCAGAGCCGTGTTTGGCGATGAGGTCGTTGCAGGTGCTCAGATCCTCCACCTTGCTGCCCAGCGTCCGGAGGGTGGACTGCACCTCTGAGTTGCGCGAGCCTGCGCCCTGACCTGCTGCAGGAGGAGTGGAGTCATCCCCGGAATCATCTGCAGAAAAAGAGGAACGAAAACCGTCAAACAGAAACCCCAAAGCGTGCATTTCCATGCTATTCTCGAATGTGGTTTCCCTTCCAACTAACCCGACTCAGCCTGCATGCGGAAAGCTTTGGCTTTGGCCAGCTCCAGTGCTGTGATCCACCGCTGCCGCTCCACCTCCGAGCTGGCCTTCAGGTGATACGTCTGCGTGCCCCCATTAGAGATGACGAAATTGCATGAGTCCTCCACCGCAATATTGGCCGTGGCCAGGTTAATGGTGCCCCGACATGTGTGACCCATCTCCGCCTGGGTCCTGGAATAGCAAAAGCGATGGAGATAAGATGATGTGTTTAAGAGATAAAACACTTTATTTGGTCATAGTTATATCCTATTTTAGATTCAAAGAAGGTTTTCAGTTTACATGATGCCCCTTCCTCGCTAAACAGGGGGCCAGCATAAGATGCAATGTGTTTCAGACTTCATAATGACAGTCAAAGGTTGGTTTTGTGGGGCTAGAGGAGCATTCATGAGGTTCTGTGTAAACTCAAAAGTAAAACCTCGAACAAAAGCCCCCTGACAGCTGTTTTTCAGCATCTGATGCAATATTCATGAATTAACACTGAAAGGCAAGCATTCGAGAAATGCCGTCAGCTAGAGTTTCTTTCACTCTTGAGCATTTATGTGACAGAAGATAGCAGTGGTAACACGTTGTATCACAGTATCTGGTATCAGGCTGAAAAAGAGCCTCATGTTTACTATCTTGGCAGATATACCGAAAAATATTGACCTTAATAAACATTTCCGAACCATAAATTAAACCAAGCAGCACCAAGATGTATAAACCAAATGACAAACAACTGTAAACGATATAAAGCTATGGACTGTAAAACTTTAATTGCAAATACAAAATGCAATATATTAAAAGTTTATTGCAAGACATTCAATAAACTCAATTTATATTCATAAAGAGGCAGATATCCATTCTTAACCTCAGTGCTCATGGCTAAAGGTTTGTATCTAGCAGTTTTTATTGTTAACTAAAACTAAATCTGTTAAAAATCATTTTTGTTAAGACACTGAAATAAAAAAAATAAGCTGAAGTACTAAATTTGCTAAATCTAAAATAAAAATATATTAAAGCTAAAAATGTTAAAACAAAAAAAAAGCTAATAAAAATGACTAAAGCACATAAAAATGACTAAAACTGAAAATATAATAAAAAAAATTAATAAATACTATAATAGTTCTATAATAGTATATACACTACTATGTTTTTTTTAAAAAAATCTCTTCTGCTCGTTAAGCCTGCGTTTATTTATTTGATCCAAAGTACAGCAAAAACAGTAAAATTTAGAAATATTTTTACTATTTAAAATAACTGTTTTCTATTGGAAGATATTTTAAAATGCAATTAATTCCTGCGATTTCAAAGCTGAATTTTTAGTCTAATTACTCCAGTTGAAAACAGCTGAGTAGAATTTTTTCAAGTTTTCTTTGATAAACAGAAAGCTCAGAAGAACAGCATTTATCTAAAACAGAATATTTTGTAACATTATAAATGTCTTTACCATCACTTTTGATCAAATTAAACCATTCTTGTTAAATAAAAGTATTCATTTCTATAATTTTTTTTTATTTAAAAAAAAAAAGGATACTGAATGCAAACTTTTGAATGGTATAATGTATAAAAAGCTCAAAGAATCAAAATTAAAGAATCCTGGAAAAAGGTACTCAACTGTTTTATACAATATTGATAATAATAATAATAATAATAATGTTTCTCAGCATATTAGAATGATTTCTAAAGGATCGTATGACACTGAAGACTGGAGTGACGATGCTGAAAATGTAGCTTTGATCACAGGAATAAATTACATTTTAAAATATATTCAAATAGAAAGCAGTTATTTTATATAGTAAGAAATATTTCACAATATTACTGCTATTGCTGTATTTTGAAACAAATAAAATGCAGGCTTGGTGAGCAGAAGAGAATTCTTTAAAAACATAAAAAAAATCTTTTTGACTGCTTTTGTAAATAATAGTAAAATAACACTGTTGTATTTTATAAAAAATGAGCAGTAAAAAACAGCAGTTAATATGTAAACAGTACCAAATATATAAAATATAAATACAGTTTCCATCTCTAACTGTAATTTGCCAACACTGATGAATCACCACTTCCAGGGTTTTCATACTCGGCAGGAAAAAATGAGGCAGGACCAGTTTGGACGGGCTACGACATGGCAAAAGACCGATGCCAGGCGATTTCACAGAGGCACAACAGACCTGAGCTTGTAACCCGTGAAACTGTGAAATCTCTTACTCGCCGTCTACATTTCTTGATGAATCTTTCACACACACAATGACAATGACGAGAAACCATTGAGGTCTGCCTGCAGGGCCAGAGGAAGTGCTGAAATCAAGCCTTAAGTCAAGCGTGTGATCCTCCTGAACAGAGATGACCTGTTAAGACCGTCACGTGACCCAAACTCACTCAGTCAATCACAATGGGCACTTGTGTCTTTTATTTACACCGTAGTGCTACAGTAAAGCTTGACACACTGTCTGACTCATGCATTTTCATGACTTTTCTTGATTATGATTAACGGATATGGATTTTTAAAAATTACATCATAGAGACTGCAATCACAAAGAACAATTTCTACCGGAGGAAAGAAAACTGTATGTTCAATATTCACAGGCTGATGTTGGAAGAAGTACTTAATGCCTTAAAACTGCATTACACAGAATGAGTGGGTTGTTTCCAAGTTATTTTGTGCAAATATTTTACATTTTATGACAAATGCAATGCACTTCCTGCTATATTTAATAACATCAAACTGTTTATGCAATGCACTTCTGGGTTTATTAAACAAGGATCTCAGTTTCAACCGAAATTTAGTACTGCAAGATGAATATTTAATAAAATATTTTCTATGCAATAATATTTATGTATACAATTATATTTGACATTTATTAGCAGTTACTACATTAAGAAGTAACGCAAAGCATTAAACCATTTCATGGTTTATTCACATGCACAAGTCCAAAAGCTGGGTTAATAAATTTTCTTTTTTTATTTTAATTTACTTCTCTGCTGCATTTATTTGATCAAATATGCATTTAAAAACAGTAATATGCATGAAATATTACTGCATATAAAACAAAGGATTTCTATTTGAATACATTTTACATTTTCTGTGATGCAAAGCTGAATTTTCAGCATCATTACTCCAGTCTTCAGTGTCACATGATCCTTCAGAAATCATTTTAACATGCTGACCTGCTGCTCAAAAACATGTCTTATTATCGATGTTGAAAGTAACTGTGCTGCTTAATATTTTTGTGGAAATCATAAAACATTTTTTTAGGTTTCATTGATTAATAGAAAGTTTAAAAGAACAGCATTATAAATGCTTTTACTGTCACTTTTGATCAATTTGCATCCTTGCTGAATAAAAGTATTAACTTCCTTTGAATAAGCAGTCTTTTTAATGCCGCTTTATCCATTCACAAAGTGCCAGTAAGCATTGTCAAATATTAGATTACCAAATGTCTAATAATAGACAGCATATCTTTCACTGCCGTTACATTCAGCTATTCGTAAACTTCTTTGGAAATAGGATGTTTCAACACCACACACATCATTTTTTGCTCATTCTCAGCTTGACCTGAATATATATTTACTGATGTAAAACAGATCTTTTTTTATTTGCTTTGGTGCACATTCAACGCCGTATTTATTTAATGACGTTTACGTTTCATTTCCGCATTCAAGAAACAATTACAACACAAGCAAAGTAGTCAAAAATAACGCACATACTCTCACTAACCAACTGTTGAGGCGTTGGACCTTGCAGTTTTATCATATATTTAAACATTAGATGACGAGGGTGGATTTTAAAGAATGTGTTATCCCCTCATCTCAAACTGTTGAGCAAACAGTGAGAATCGCACAAGCAAACAGACAGACATGCGGGTGCTCTTGCACGCCCTCACATGCAGTATTAATAATTGACAGAGCCCAATGAGATGAATGCGGCTTCACCACCAGATCAACTCCAACTCAAATCTAATTACGTAAAACGGGATCATCTTACAGACAGACGAACACCAGAAAGTGTTGAGGGTTTTTTTGCCCATTAAGCAACCATTCTAGGGTTATTATCAATAACTAAAACTACTAAAACTGTTTCTGTTGAAAATAAAGCTGAAATCTAAAATAAAACATAAATATTAGATTAAAAAGACTTTTATTTTGGGTATGCACCAAAATAACTAACCGGAAATTAAATAACTAGAAACAAAAAAAAACAAGATAAAATTTTAAAAACTTATCAATAAAAAAATAATTTAAAAAATGACCAAAGCACATTACAAAATACCTAAAAATGTAACTAAATTTAAAACAAAATTTTTAAATATTAAAATAAATGGTAATTTTTAAATATTAATAAAAACTGTAATAGTATATAAATAATACTAAAATGACACTGGAAAAAAAAATTTTTTACTATAAAAAAAATATAGTAAAGTTTATACGCATAAGTTTGAGGGGTTTGCATGAGTACAAGCAAAAGCCATGCTTGCCATACCAAGAAAATCACGTTATTTTGCTATCTGACTCTTTGCACCTTATCAGATATTGGTGAAAGGCCAAAGAACACTTGACAGCATCACAAAGGGTTCATTAGGACATCAGACGTTACCATCAACAATTGGGAGACCAGTTGTCTGACGGAAATGATAGATGATAACTTGTTTTGTCCCTACAAGTGGATAAACAACAAAAACATGTCACAAACTCACCTGTAGTAAGACAGCAAGCCATTGCTCAGGACGAACCATCGCCTTTGGTATCCCTTGATGTAATTAGTCCATTTGAAGAGCCAGCCTTTATAGGTGTCCCCAGGGGCCGGGGTGGGCGCTTTGGGCTCCGACATCACGACAGCCCGTGGCTTCACAGTGTCTGACGGGGGTCTGGATGAACACAAAATTTAAAGTTAAATGAGTTAGTTGACACCTATGCCTGTGTGATTCACACACCTTGATGGACAAGACTTTCTCTTATGCGATTGTTTACGTACACACCCAAGTTGTGTTGTTCCCCACCTAGACAGCATTTTGTGGGTTGACAGCCACACTAGGTTTTGAAACACAGCCCAAATCTTCCATATCAAGGCTGAAACGTGTTATACTCAGTGGATATCATGTCAATGGGCTCGTTTCGCCTACGTGTCACTCTGTGAACCCACTTTGTGACATCTACAAACACGAATTAAAACAAAACTCCATAATTAGCAGCGCGTACGACCGTAATAAATGAAATCAAACCCATCTTGGTCTATTTTAAACTTTGTTTAGATAAACGAGGCCTGTATGTAGGAGTCATTCACACACAACTACGAGTCCAAACGACGTTAAAACGACAAAGTTTACTCATACCGTCATGATATGCAATATAAACACTCTTAATGTTTTATTAAAAGCCCAGTTTGCTTATACGCATGTGCATAAACGTAAAATGACTTTGACGGCTAATTCAGCTAACGGCTAATAAAACTGACGCGCTATCGCGAGACATGAACGCTGAAAGTCAAAAACACCAATAAATCTGTAAATAAAGCACTTACGTGATGACAAATCAACTATAAGCCTCTCAAATGCGCGTTTATCCTCCAAAGTCCCTTTAATAATATCAGCGTGCGGGGAAATGTGTGTTAAACTGAAGCTAACTAGCCTGTGCTAACCTTCAAGCTGTGTAGAATGACAGAAATCCCGTCAATTCGTGCATAACATCAGATGAAACCAAAGGAAAATAACGCAAAGCGACATGTCAAGACATGGAAATATGAAATCCCCAATGTTGAAATGATTTAAAAAGTGTGTTGTGGGTGCTGACCAGCTCTTACCTGATCTCTCAATGATCCCCTCTGAAGAAGGAAGTCAGTGACATGAGATCACAGGAGTGAGTTACTCCACACAACTCGCATAAAAGTCACATTATTACATCTTTCCCCTATCACACAAAACAGATACCGTCTTGATTCTGATCAGTACATGTGCAGAAATTATTAGACTTGCTCGTTAATGACATTTCAGTTCAAATGGGATTTGTTTTAGGGATTAAGTGAGGTAAATATTGTAAAACTATTAATCAATAAAGCTGCTCGGGTTGATACAGTTATTTTATACTGTCTTATGCATGACTTTGAGTGGTTTATTGCTTTTATAAAACGGTGTCAGCAGTAATATGACAGAAATAGGCCTACACAAATGCTCAGTAATCATCTAGCCTGCATGTATTATTCATAATAACCGGAATAAACAGTTCTTCCGAGTAATTTTGTTCATTATCTAATTGCAGGCTGTTTACGGTTGCCATGCAACCGTGCATTTTTTATTTTTTCAACTCTACTAAACCTCTTTAACAACCAGTTATTATCACTGTTAAACACCAACACAATAAATCCAAGCAGTATTCATTGAATGAGAAAATAAGTAAATATAATTAGTTAAATAAATCAAAAATAATTGCTTACAAATAATCTAATTAAATAAAATCAAATGTTTAAGGGGGTTAATTGACATACAGTCAAAAGTTTTTGAGCAGTAATATTTTTAATGTTTTTTTTAAGTCTCTTCTTATTTGTACTAGTTATAAGAACTGCTTTTATTTTAATATAGTGTCACATGATCCTTCAGAAATCATTCTAATATGCTGATTTGCTGCTCAAAAACATTTATTATTATTAAAACAGCTGAGTAGAATTTTTCAGGTTTCTTTGATTAATAGAAAGTTTAGAAGAACAGCATTTATCTGAAAGCATTTGTAACATCATAAATGTCATTAAATATAATAATAATAAATATAATAATATAATAATAATAAATTGTTTTTGAACAGCAAATCAGCATATTAGAATGATTTCTGAAGGATCATGTGACACTGAAGGCTGAAAATTTGAAAATATATTCAAATAGAAAGCAGCTATTTTACATAGTAAAAAAAAAAATCACAATATTACTGCTTTTGCTATATTTATATTATATAAAAAAAACATTAGAAATCTTTTGACTGGTAGTGGACACTGAAAGAGAAAATAAATACATATAAATAGTTAAATAAAACAAATATATATATATATATATATATATATAAATTTGAGAGGCGTTTGAATCATTTTGTCAGCTGATTTAATAAAATTTTTTAGATATCTTTTTTAAATGTCACAAAACTGGGCAAAATAAACAAATCTATATTTGTGTAAATAAAACTTACCTATAATCAAAATTTGTATCTACAAATAGTCATTTATTCATAAAAGCTCTTGATAATGTGATAATTAAAAGCTGCTAGCCCATGTTTTTCGTTACCATTTTCACATTTTGTCCCAAAATCACATAGCAATAATACAATTGTAAAAAAGATGTTTCTGAGATTCAAATTAAGTGCATTAATTTAGTAAGAGGTGTACAATTAAAACAATCTTTTAAAAAAATATTTTTTTATTTGCCAACTGTAAATCAATGCAAATTTATGAACTAATAAGTCTGCAAATACACTGAACATTTATAAATACTCTTCAAAATAAAAGTGTAATTATCTGAAGGATACTATTTTGTAATTTATTTTAAAATTAAGCATATGAATCCACTGCACTGAATGTAAAATGCTGCAGTAAAAACTGTGAGATACTTTATTCTAAATAATAAAATTATATTACATTTTATGTCGTAGTTTTTGTAAAGATATGTCCACAAACTCCACCAAATCTTTTTTCTAGTGTAAGGTCATGGCGCTTTATTTGACCGGTAGGTGTCAGTACGTACGCGTCTGTTTGTTAGTTGACGTCCATGAAGAAGATTGTGCGTCATGCGTTGAGGTGTTCAGCTTCCAGTGTTTTGTTTTCAACTGCAATACATACTGCTTTAGATATATTACACATATTAACCAACAGGGTAAGTGAATACATAAGACGCACTTTAGACAGAGTATGCTGTTAATTTCACGAAAGAATTAGCCCATATTATTCTATGTTTTCAGGGAGATGCCTGTGTGCTTACTAGTAAGTGAAGATGATGCACATAAACCCATTCAGCTTCATCACCAACAATCCGTGATTCTGGGTCGAGGACCAGAAACTAAGATAAAAGACAAAAAGTGCTCAAGAGACCAAGGTAGAGTTATTACTCCATATGGTTCAGTGAGAGATCCGGGCTTTATTTAAGGAAGCTACAACTAATGTTTTTTTTTTCCTTGCAGTTGAATTGAAAGCTGATTGCAACAGAGGATTTATCACTGTTAAACAGGTATGCTAGGAATATTAAAAAACATATAACAGTGTGTAATACATATAATATAAAAGAAAACAAACCTATAAAATAAAGTTTTTGAACAGTAAGATTTTTAATGTTTTTTTTTTTTTTTTTTTTAATAAAGTCTCTTCTGCTCACCAAACCTGCATTTATTTGATCCAAAGTACAGCAAAAACTGTCAAATTTTGAAATATTCTTTACTATTTAAAATAGCTGTTTTCTATTTGAAAATATTTTAAAATGTTATTTATTTCTGTGATCAAAGCTAAATTTTAAGCATCATAACACCAGTCTTTAGTGTCAGTAATTATCAATATTTAAAACAGTTGAGTATGAAATAAAAAGCTTTTTTTTCTATTTCAGACTGTTTTTCTGAACTTTCTACTATAATAATAATAATAATAATAATAATAATAATAATAATAATAATAATAATAAATTTTTTTAAGCAGCAAATCAGAATATTAGAATGATTTCTGAAGGATCATGTGACTGGAGTAATGATGCTAAAAATTCAGATTTGAAATCACAGGAATAAATGACATTTTAAAATATGTTCAAATAGAAAACAATTATTTTTAATAGTAAAAATATTTCTAAATTTTACCGTTTTTGCTGTATTTTGGAACAAATAAATGCAGACTTGATGAGCAGAAGAGACTTCTTTAAAAAATGTTACTGTTCAAAAACTTTTGACTGGAAGTGTAATAATACATATTTGAACCACTTGTTTATTTTTTAACAGTTGGGTGTGAATCCTACAAATGTGGACAATGTGGTTGTGGGCAAAGGCAATCAGGTAAAATGGCATCTAATTAGCAAACACAGCTTTTTGACAGTATTTCATATACTTTATCTCAGTATTTATCATTGCTTTGAATAAAGAAAAGGAATAATTTATATATTATTTGGCATCTGACAAACTTAATATCCGCAGATGTCCTGTTCTCTTGTAATTGAGGCTGTATTGCACAGGTCACTGGTCTTAACTTCCTACAAACCACATGTCGCCCACCTCTACAATCAGGTGACCATAAAGCCGGGCCAGAGACTTTACATGGTCAATCAGATGTATCCTTACACAGTGAAGTTCACTGAGGACACGTCCACACCCAGATCTGCCACAGAGTTGAGCAAACCTTCAAAAAGAGCCCATCAGATGAGCTCTGAGGGGAACGGAGAGAAGATCAAGAGCCCTGCAAACAAAACATCAACAGCACATACAGACCATCACAGAATGTCAGATGATTCACCTCCACCAAAAAAGACACTGCCATCTGGATCTGATAAATCAGTAAGTTTCATTTGGCTTTATAGATCAGGAATTTTCAATAGTGTGTAATAAAATTCAAATATGTGACCCAGGACCACAAAACCAGTCATGAGGGTCAATTTCTTGAAATTGAGATTTATACATAATCTGATCTGAATAAAAAAGCTTTCCACTGATGCATGGTTTGTTAGGATAAGACAATATTTGGCTGAGATACAACTTTTGAATGCCTGAAATCTGATGGGGCAAAAAAAAATCGTAATATTGAAAAAAATCGCCTTTAAAGTTCTTAGCAATGCATATTACTAATCAAAAATTAAGTTTTGATATATTTACAGTAGAAAATGTACAAAATATCTTCATGGAATGTGATCTTTAGTTAATATCCTAATGATTTTTGGCATAAAAGAAAAATCGATAATTTTGATCCATGCAATGTATTTTTGGCTATTGCTGCAAATATTCCCGTGCTACTTAAGACTGGTTTTGTGGTCCAGGCTCACATATGTGATAGTTTATTACATTGTAATGATGTTTTTGCTTATTTTTGAACGGTTTAAAGAAATGTTGAAGGTCTTTATTAAAGATTTTTTTAATTCTGACCTCTTTTACTATATTTTGAGTTTTAACTTTAGACTAAAACACTGAAAACATTCTTGTTTCCCAGGAATCTGCTGGCCATTGGAGCCAAGGGCTTAAAGTGTCAATGCAGGACCCTAAAATGCAGGTACAAGTTGTTCATTCCTATTCAGTCCTATGAATCAAAAACTGACAATAAAGACTTTTACATGGTTACAAAATATTCCTGTTCCAAATGCTGTTGTTTTAAACTTTCTATTCATCAGAGCCCTGAAAAAACATCACTGATTCCTCAAAAATAGCACAGCTGTTTGCAACATTGATAAGAAAGGTTTCTTAATAATCAAATCAGCATATTAGAATAGTTTCTGAAGGATCATGTGACACTGAAGACTGGAGTAATGATGCTGAAAATTCAGCTTTGCATCACGGAAATTGCTTTAAAAATATATTAATTTTTGTGTTCAGGTGTACAAAGATGATAGGGTTGTGGTCATCAAGGACAAGTACCCAAAGGCGCGGTACCACTGGCTGGTGCTGCCGTGGGACTCGATCTCCAGTCTGAAGGCTCTTCGCTCGGAGCACGTCGAGCTGCTCAAACACTTGCAGCGTGTGGGAGATCAGATGGTGCAGCAGTGTCCTGACGCTCACAAACTGAGCTTCCGTCTGGGATATCACGCCATCCCCAGCATGAGGTACAGACGTCCGAATCCTGATTGGCTGCTGAGGTGGGGAGGGCGGGGTCTGTTATGAATTAAATGTTTAGGCTGTTTATTTCTTCTCAGTCACGTCCACCTGCATGTAATCAGTCAAGACTTTGACTCGCCATGTTTGAAGAACAAGAAACACTGGAATTCCTTCACTACTGACTATTTTGTGGAGTCTCAAGGTACACACGAAAATACAGTTATTTAAAAAAAAAAAAACAGTTTTTGTAATCCTTTAATCAGAATTGAATAACTTGCTCCATCACATTGATGTAGATCATTAAAGGAATAGCTGAAAAATGAGTAGTTCACTTCCAGAACAAAAATGTACAGATAGTATACTTACCCCCTTATCATCCAAAATGTTAATGTCTTTCTTTCTATAGTTGTAAAGACATTATGTTTTTTGAGGAAAACATTTCAGGATTTCTCTCCATAAAATGGACTTTTATGGTGCTCCCAAATTTGAACTTATAAAATGCAGTTTAAATGCAGCATCAAAGGGGTCTAAACAATCCCAGCCAAAAAAAGAAGGGCGTTACCTAGTGAAATGGTTATTTTCTAAAAAAAAACAAAAAAAAAAAAACAATTAATAATTACAATTTATATACTTTTTAACCTCAAATGCTTGTCTTGTCTAGCTCTGTGTGAACTGTTTTTTATTGGTCATGGCAGTTAGGGTACGTCTAAAAACTCCCGTCTCATTTTCTCCTCCAACTTCGAAATCGTCCTATATCGCTGTTTTACCTTTTCTGTTCAGGGTGTTTGATCTTCTTTGCATGTTCTCTTTATAAACACTGGGTTGGTACTTCTGCAGCGATGTAGGACAGTTTTGAAGTTGGAGGAGATTGGGAGTTTTTAGACGTACCCTAACTGTCATGACCGGAAAAAAAAAAAAGAGTTCACACAGCACTAGATGAGACGAGTGTATGAGGTTAAGAAGTATATAAATTGTAACAAAAAAAACCAAAACAATAACTTCACTAGATAAGTTCCTTCTTCCTCGACTGGGATCATTTAGAGCCCTTTGAAGCTGCACTTTGGAAGTTCAAATTTGGGGGCACCATAGAAGTCCATTACATGGAGAGAAATCCTGAAATGTTTTTCTCAAAAAACATAATTTCTTTATGACTGAAGAAAGAAAGATGAACATCTTCGATGAGAAAGGGGTGAGTACATTCACTCTAAATTTGTTTTGGAAGTGAACTTCTCCTTTAATCAGATTCAGAGAAATGTAGCATTACATCATTTGTTGACCAATGGATCCTCTATAGTGAATGGGTGCCGTCAGAATGAAAGTCCAAACAGCTGATAAAAATAATCCAGAAGTAATTCACACCACTCCAGTCCACCAGATAACATCTTGTGAAGTGAAAAGCTGTATGTTTGTAAGAAACAAATCCATAATTTTGTTTTTAACTTTTAACCATTGTTTCTGGCTAAAATTCGACGCTCTATCCATAATATTGTTTTCTCCAGTGAAAAATTGTCTGGTCTGAATCAAGAGAGAGATATGCGCAGATCAAGCACTGATTATTAGCAAAAACAGTCCAAGTGGGTGGATCTTCTGTGATTGTGGGGTTGTAATTTAACCAGAAGCTACGGTGTAAAGTTAAAATACCTTAATGATGGATTTGTTTCTTACAAACAAGCAGCTTTTCACTCCATGGACTGGAGTGGTGTGGATTACTTGTGGATTATTGTGATGTTTTTATCAGCTGTTTGGACTCTCGTTCTGACAGCACCCGTTCACTGCAGAGCATCCATTGGTGAGCAAGTGATGTAATGCTACATTTCTCCAAATCTGTTCTGATGAAGAGACAAACTCATCTACATCTTTAATGGTCTGTGAGTGCATATATATTCTGCAAAATTTCCTTTTTGGGTGATCTATACTTTTAATAAATTATTAAAAAAAAGAAGCTCTACAAGCTGTTTAATAAAGCAGAGCATTCATGCTTATCTTTTCCACAGATGTCATTGCGATGCTGGAGGATGATGGGAAAGTGACGGTGAAAGAAGGCACTAGTGAATTACTGAAGCTGCCTTTGCGCTGTCACTTGTGTCGTAAAGAGCAGCCGACGATACCCAAACTAAAAGAGCATCTCAAAACTCATCTGCCTTCTTAGATATGCTATAGATCCTGTATGGGACAGTCACAGGTATATTTTGTCTATTAAAAGTCAATTTTGTAAACAGCCCATTGAATCCTTCAGTAAATTGGATTTGTTCTGGATATCTCGATATATTGTTTTCCTTAATTCATTCAGTCCTCATTCACTTCCATTATGAACTTTGATAAAGTAATGAATCAATAACAGTTTGCACATCTCTTTGGTTTTATTGAACATGAGTGTTTAAAGATGGTAGTTAAAAGTAAATTGTTTTCCTTTCTCACACACACACACAACATTCACACAAATGCATTTGATTGAAGCTAAAGTGTAATTTCAGCACTAAATGAAATTGCACAAATAACACTTTTCAGACAGTTTGTTGATTGCTGGAATAAACAGGCCATCACAGTCTCGTTCTCCTCAAACAAACAGATTGCAATTCCATTTAGCATGGTTTGTGATGTTGTATAAATTACACACTTCAGCTTATTGGCACGAGGGAAATGACAATCGCTATGCTGTTCATAGATGTTAAGAGCAAAATGTATACTGCTGCACAAAATATATGCAGGAACTACTCTAGAATAATAAAATAAGACACTCAAAGAATAACCTGAATCTGAAACATTGATAAAAGGATCCAATAATATTGCTTACATTAAAAAAAACCAATAACAGTTTAAGTCTCTGCAGACAGGAGTGTATTTCACATCTGTTACAAAAGAAAATCTTTCAAAATCAAAAAACATAAAAAAAAAAAATACAAAAGCATGTTTAAAAAAAATAAAGTTCAACAACTAAAATAGGATTTTATGACAATGCTTTTTAAACCAAAATATATAAAATACTAAGGCAACTATTGCTAGTCTGTAACTACTCTATAAAATTTACTATACTAATAAAACAAAAATCCAGAGTTAGAAAAAAAAGATATTTATTGCTCCTATGTTTTTATTTTAAATAACTTGCAATTATTCATTCTCTCAACTCTTTTTGTTTTTCGAAAATCCTACAAGCGTTTAGATAAAAATTTAGGAGCAAATATATTAGCACTGCAGATATCTACGTCCAGCTTGTTGTGTTTTTTTTTTTGTGTCTTGTGCATGTACTCAGCTCACTGTCCTAGAGCGTTTCTGATGTCAGATGCCCTGTAGTCATGATGACAGATGTCTGTCACATTAGAATCCCTGAAGAGAAGCTTTTGTGCATCTCGAAAGCACTTTTTTGGAGTGTCAGTTGATGTAAAACGACGTCGGTCTTCATCAAGCCAGCGTACCTCCGGTCTGAAATATAATAAATGATACGAGTAAATAAATAAACCAATGTATATTTAACCTTGTGTTAGTTTTGCTAGAATTTCCAAGTTGAAACTTTTTGGAACTTTCAAAAATGAAAATTCTGTTATCATTCATACATCATCATGTATGAGTTTCTTTCTTCTGAAGATGATATTTTAAAGAACGTTGGTGACTAAACAATTGACGGTAACCATTGACTTTCATAGTATGGGGGGAAAATACTATGCAAGTCAGTGGCTACCGTCAACTGTTTGGTTATTCACATTTGTCAAAATATCTTCTTTTGTGCTCAACAGAAGAAAGGTCTGAGACAACATGAGGGCGAGTAAATGTTGACAATTTTCATTTTTGAGTGAACTATCCCTTTAAGATTGGCTTTTTAATGAGAAACCTAATCAATTAAAAATAAAACAATAATTGTCCTTTCAAACTTACCATAGATTTCATTTCCCGACTCTCTCCTTCTGATTTGTTGTACCGCTCTGTCGCTCTCCTGGTGTTTTCTACAAACTCCTGCATGGATGATCGTAGGGAGACACCGAGAACATTTTTAATGTGCTGTACACCAACGCAAGGCTCTCATAAATGACTTTTTCATTGACCCTGAGGTCAAAGAAAATGAATGGGAAACTTTCTCACCATAAGGGCCTTGTCCATGTAGTACTCTTTGCCCGGGCTGCCGTCGTTGTACTTGGTGTCGATGGCGAAGCAGAGGAAGAGAACGTCTACTACGATCTCAAAGATGGAGAGGAAGCAGTGCGCCACCAGGAAGGCGAAGACGCACACGATGATGAGCGGCAGCACCCAGACGGTGTATTCACGCTGATAGTTCAGCGAAAGGACGCCTGCCAAAGCTGTACATGACACGATCAACACCTGCAGACACAACAAACAGCTGTTAGGCAGTCTGGAATCACAATTTTAGTTCATTTTAATATCATTATTATATCATTATACTATTTTTAATATTGTGAATTAGATTTTAATTTTCTATTTATTTTGCACTTTAATTTTAGTAGTGTTTTGTGTCATTTTATTATTACTTTTTTAAATGTCTATATAGAATTTTTTTCACATTTCAGTTAATATTTATTTTATTTCAAGTATATATATGAATATATATTTTTTGGTTTTAGTTAACAATATTAACCATGTTTAGGGTTCTTTAGCACATAAATTGTCCCATGTTTGTGGTGTTAAAAATGAAAAAGATAAAAAATATTTTTTGTTAACTGAAATTAAGTGTAAAAATATAAGTATTAGATTTTTAAAAAATAAAATAAAATTGTTCAAAACATGAATATAATACATGGTGCCTTGCCAGCTAACTGGAATAATATATATTTAAATAATAAAATTACCCAAACAAAAAGAAATAAAAAGGTATTAAAGCTATACATATAAAGTATATAAAATAAATAATATAATATGAAAAAAGAACAAAGTTAAATAAAATTACAATGAAAATGAAAAAAAAAACAATAATAATAAAAAATGAAAAAAAAAAAAAAATTATATTGTGACTTTAATTTTCTATTTTGTTTTCACCTTAATTGTAGTAATGTTTGTTTTGTGTGTCATTTTTATTATCATTTTTTTAATTCCAGTTGATCGATATATATATTTTTATAAGTTTTATATACAAGTTATATAAGTTTTTTTTGTTTGTTTTAACAGTAATAACCATGCTTAGGTTTCTTTAGCACATAAATTGTCCCATGTTTGTGCTACAGATATGAATGATACCTCAGACTAAAACGACGAAAAATAATTTTTTGTTAACTGAAATTAAGTGTAATAACATAATTATTAGATTAAAAAAAAAAACACTTTTAAAAAAAAAAAACCCTTTAAATGGAAAAAAAAATGTAATTGTTCAAAACATGAACAATACATAGTGCCTTGTTAACTAACTGGAATAATATATATTTAAGTGCTAAAATTAAAATTTCCAAAACAAAAAGAAATAAATATATATTAAAGTTATACATAAAATAAATATAAATATATATATTAATAAATATGAAAAAGAACGTAAAATTACTAAAACAAACTAAAAATCTGTGAAAATGAAAAAATAAAATCTAAGTAAAAATGTTAATAAATACTATAAATAAGTATATAAACATTCAAGTAAAGCAACAAATAAGTAACACTGAATTACCTGCAGTATAAAGGGAAGTTGCAAATCTGTGAATAAATACCTTTCCTAAAAACAGGACAAAGTCCCCGACACTGTTGATAGCTGCCACACGAAGAGCGTTTTCGGCGAGGATGAAGAAAGCGTCTCGTGCAGACGTGCAAAAGTTGGTGCTGTTGATGGCCGTTGCTATATATGCATTCTGAAGAAAAGACAAAATGATTAATGCATCATATTAAAATAAACAATTTCATCTTTCTGCTACATATATTTGACTCACCATGTTCAGGTAAGCAAGGCACTTTTCTAGACACCACAGACAGCAGATACAAGCCTTCAGCATACAGCGCGCACAGGCGTTCTCCTACAGCAACGACATAGGGTTTTACTGATCAAGGATGCATTCAATTAATCAAAAGTGAAAGTCAAGACATTAATGTTACACAAGAGTTCTGACAGTAACTGACTTTTCCTTTGAGTTGACTGTGGATGTAGGTGAGGATGAGTCGGGGAATCTCCACTAGAGTGATGATGAAGGCTCCTTTCACCACAGTGCCCAGATGATAGCGCATCAGACGCAGCACAGACGACACTATGGGCGTGAAGGGCATCTGAGACTTATCTCTACAGTGAGACAAAGAAACAGAAATGTTGTTCTTCATAGACAGATGGCTGGAAGCAACTATTTTTCTGTGTGAATGACCTTTGACCTCTGACCTGGTGAAGTAGTATGTGACGACAGCTCCGGCTACGGTCATCTGCTGACAGGCGAGGATGAACTCACTGATCCAGATGAGGCCGACGGCGTGGTACCACACCATGTACTGCAGCGGCCCGTCCATACGGAACTCCACCAGACCCGTCTGGTTATTCTGCACTGGACTTCCTGTGAGGAGAAAATTATATCTGAAGCGCTGTGCCTAGTGAAACACTGAAATATAATACTAAAACCATCTGATTAAGGCTGGGAAATATATTGAGTGCTTATGATAAATTTATGATAATATTCCTTCTGATGCAAAAATGAGCCTATTGTGAATACAGTAATCATTTTTATGTAAATGAGAGATATAAGCAAAATGCAAAATGTCTGTTTCAATAAATGAATTTTTATAATTAATAAGTAAATTTACACATTAGTAAATAACAAATCTATATATAATAAATATATCTTACATCATGTTTTTTAAAGGAAAACATACTATATTCATTATACATAATATAAACACTCCCTCTCCACAAATATATAATTATATATTATAAATATTCAAATAAATAAATGTGTGTATATATATATATATATATATTTTTTTTTTTTTTTAAATATATAAAATATAATACATTAAAAATATAACATAAATAA